>SJYR01000439.1:1743911-1756257 GCA_006410655.1 Kobus ellipsiprymnus | reverse complement strand
AAAAAAAAAAAAAAAAGACAAAGCACTGTAACAATCTAAGAGTCCGAACTGCAGAAGTAATTAGACAAACAGTATCCATCCATTCACTGCATGACTGAGATCTGAATCCAGGCAATTTAGAGCCCAAGTCCTCCATTGCCTCACCCACTCTATCATTCAGCTGAGGGGAAGATATTTATCAATATTTGACAGCCAAGTAAACCAATACAAAAATCAGTAAGAAATAATAAAGGTATAGAAAAAGAAAACAAGAAGATATACATTCCACTTCTCACAAAGTCAACCAATTCTAAATTCGGTATTAGCACTAAATAAATATAAAAATCACTACTCCTTTTTTTGTGTGTCTAACTTACCTTTGACCCTACAAATATCCTCAGCTGCCTAGGTTCAAATATTTTACATGAAACTCATCACCATTAAAGGGGCTGTGTTCATAGGTATTTCAGTAAACAGGGCACTGAATTCCCTTTGCACTAACTGCTGGCTTCATAATTTCACCATTTCAGCCTCTCCAACACAGAATGGGAATGATCTGGAAACAGTAAAAAACAATTGTGAAACGTTTCTTCCCAGACATCATCAGTATACTAGAAAACCTTGGCCTCAGGAGGCAGTGATGAAGCCTCAAATCTCCAGTGAACAAAATTTAAATGGAAGAAGGAAGTTGGTTCTCAGTGGACTACAGATGAATGGATGGATGATTGATAGATTAAAACTTCATATTATTTACAGAATAAACCAAACATAGAGATAAAATTAAATTGCTGAAGTCAACATTTTTCATCTCCAAATTCAGACTGACTTATAACACAACCATCATCTCAGGAAGAGGTACTACCAGGCATGTTCCTCCCCACCAACAAGCAAGCTTAGAGCAGAGGCGGGATGACGGCTGGTCCAGTGAGGCCTGGACTGCCACAGCAGACACCTCCTTGTCTTTCGCTCTGTGCAGTGGACATTTCAATGGTAGCATGTAGGGTAACGAAAATGAGCCATATATAATACAACAGCATGCACATACGATTTTATTGAAAACACAGTTGATTATCATCATCTTATATTAAGAAATACCCACAAATACAGACAGAGGAATTCTTTAGTGCTGCAGAAATGGTTTCTAAAAGAGGATCTACTGAATGGGCTGGTGCGGAGGCTGTGCTGCGTACTGAAGGGCTATGAATGCCGGCTGGGAGAAATCTAATGAGTCAGAATAAAGTACAAGTTTCTTTTCCCACTGAAATAACTATTAACCTTATATATAAGAATTAATACCATATACTACAACATCCTATATATACCATAGAGAACTATATTCAATATCCTATGATGTTATGATGGAAAATAATTTAATTATGTATAACTGAATCACTGCTGTACAGCAGAAACACAACACTGTAAATCAACTATATTTCAATTTAAAAATTTAAATACAAAAAAATGTGTACCAGGCAATGTAGATAACCTATACTGAAATCCTGAATGGTCACATTTCTGGTTTTACTTTATTCAAGTCACTTTACTAGTGCTGCTTTCTGGTGGTATCACTAAAGCTACCGCAATCCACTCTTGTTACACCTCTGCTACTGACTTGAGGCCAACACAGATTATATATGAAATAAAAAGGTCAAAAGACTTTTGAGATAATCACAACTGAATACAGTGTATCACTTCCAGACTGTATTACATAAAATGGCAAATTTATCAAGAATAGTGAAATATACTCTCTTATTCAGCTAATCTTACTAGCAAGCCAAACAGTTCTAATAAATGTACTCTGCCTACCCATAACAAAATATCATTACAGTAAAAACCTCTTTGTATGCGTAGTGGTTAGCACACAGATGCTATACCATCAGAACTTTCTGGAGTACAAAATCCTAGATTTTCAGATTTTTACTGTAATTTGACGCACTATACTATAGGTCACATTGTTTCCAAGAGTTCCAGGTGCATTGGCCACAACATTATCTCATTTCAACTTCAGCCCCAGACAGTTCACATGCTGCATGCAAAGTCGCTCAGTCATGTCCAGCTCTCTGCAGCCCCGTGAACTGTAGCCAGCCAGGCTTCTCTGTCCATGGCATTCTCCAGGCAGGAACACTGGAGCAGGTTGCCATGCCCTGCTCCAGGGAATCTCTTCCCTATCGAGGGACTGAACTTGGGTCTCTTAAGTCTCCTGCACTGGCAGGTGGGTTCTTTACTGCTAACGCCACCTGGGAAGCCCCAGATAGTTCACACGTGGTACTAAAAGGTGATATTAACCCTACTTCATGCAAGCACATTTGGAAGAACATGATCTCTCTTTTCCACTGTAATGTACAAACATTTGTTTCCCTTCTCTCTAGTTTATAGCAAAAGGGGAGATTTCAGATACTGTACAATAGTTTTGTACCTTGTATCCTCTTATATGGAATTATTTCTATAGGGGAATTATAATTTTATCTTGAATACCATGAGTTTTACAACACAATGAAATAACTGGAAGAGACCTAGGGCTTAGTGGAATAGGCACTGTAAAGCACTCCTCTGGAATCATTTAGAAAATGGTATCTGCTATGGGTACCTCTCTAGAGGAACAATATAAAATATGAAGGAAATTACAAGCCCTGTCATACTGCCTGAGTTCCAGTGAGTTATACCCAAAATGCCAGTCCTGTCCCAATTTACATATGGATTATTCTGTAAGTTTCAAGAGTCTTTATTTGATATGTGTAGCAGGAAAGCAGTTCACCTAATAAGCAGCAGCATACTGAATGAAAACACTGGGCCAAAAAGGCAGGGCAGAATACTGAACCTTCTAAGAAGGGGAGAAAAAGGACACTGAAGTCAGAGATTCAGACGAAATGCCAAGTGCCTGTCAACAGGCACATTTCACTGGCAAGAAGAAAATCGTTTCATCTATCGATTCATGTATTCAAACACTTAAGGGCCCACTGCTACACACAAAAGGCACCAATACAAATGGCTTTCTAAGTGAACTGAGTCACCGCCATACTTTTCCACCATCTAAATAAGACAATTTAGTAAGAAGTATTTTAAGAGTTGTGTATAGGCAACTCTTAACTTTTACAACCACGCTTCAGGAATTCATCACTGGTTACAGATTCCTCACACACGTAAGCATGTCCCGAAAGGAAAGATCACCAAGAAGGGCTAAGGTGAATGATGGACAGACTTGGCCCCGATGAGCTATGATCCACTCCAACTCCTTGCCCCAACAAGTTTTCTCCCATCCTAGAGAGTGAGCAAAAAGACTACATCTGCATCTGCTCAAATTAATCTTTTAGATACATTCTTTACCAACTAAGGTAATTCACATCAGCAACAATACTTGCAATACACCTCAAAACTTGGTCATCTGAAACCCTGTCTTCCAGAGACTTGGACTGATTCTAGACTCTGTCTTCCAAGTAAATGTATGTGAAACTTGGACTAGCTTTCAAAACATCTGGAGAGGAGGGTCGGTCTAAAATGTCAGACTGAACCAAATGGAAAACTGGACCTAAGGTCCTGCAGCAGAGACGGTCCTCTAAGACCAAACACCCACTTTCATGCTGCTCAGACCAGAGTATCCAGCGTGTGTGTTTGAGGGGTGAGGAGGCAGGGGAGCAAGCCAAGCAATGGCTGGACAGTGAGTATGACCAAACAGGTCGCCTGACGCCAAGACAGAACAGTGCATTAAGGATTCAATTAGAACAGTTAAAAGCAAAGTCGAAGCATCACTTGAGGTCCTGACCAGTAAGTGCCTGGAAAAGGGAACCTTGCAAGGAAGACGCACCCCTCCAGCACCGTGAGGACACAGCTTGTTCCTGTTTTCCCCCCACTCCAGCTTTCAAGGTCAGAACTATGAACTTGCTTTCTCTTTTCTCCCATAACAATAACTTTTTGATTCTGATCCCTTTATAGGAGGTTCACAATCATCACAGGTCTCCCTCATCTAAAACTAGCCTATGGGCTCTGCGGGGGATGTCTTTCCAACAAGGTCAAGGAAAAGTCTGTGTCCCCCAAGAGCGGCAGTGGGGCTGAGCCCAGACTCTCCACCTCAGAGCGGTTTTAAAGAGTGTTTCCTGAAGAAAACTGTAACAACGGCTAATCAAAAAAGTCTGACTGCAGCCCATCTTGGGGGACAGAGTGTAGATGCACGAACACTGCAGTTCCCACCCCGTCGGGAGAAAGGAGGTGGCTGAGCCCCAGAGAAAGGCAGCACACCCCAATGGAAACGGCAAGTCATGCGCAAGCTTCTTGAGTGACTTCAAGAGCTCTGCGGGATACAGCAGACTTCCAGACACAACCATCCCAACCTCAGAAACCCTCACCTGCGGTTTGCGGAGCCTCCAGAAAAAAGGGCTTCCCGGCTGACCCCACATCACGGGGCAGGGGCTGCTGGGCAGAGGGTGTCTTTCTATCTTCCATCAGTTAGATCTGCTGACGACCGGAGGGATCTGAAAGGGTCCTCGTACCCCTCCCCCAAAGGGAAAACCAGCAAGTGATACTGCGGCGCTGGGAGCCAAAGGCTCAGGCTCTTCAGCCCTGCGAACGGGCGCCACGCCCAAGCCCGAGCCCGCTTTAGGCACACACAGCACACAAGCAGCTGCAGGGTGCAGGGCAGGGCAGGGAATGAAAATGCAGAGCAAAGTCAGAACCAGGAAATGAAGTGCAGCTCTAAGAAAACAACTGGCCTTGGCTGCACTGCTGAGCCTCAATGGTGACAATTCCTATGGCCTTACTTTGGGGAACCAGACGAGATACACAGAACCTACCCTTTCCCAAAGGTAATTTATTGTAATTTATCGTAACTCCTAGTTACAATACCTAGTTACAACACCAAAACTGCAGCCACAGCTATTGATCATCATTCACTCAACATGCAAAAAGAAATGAGGTAAATTATTAGAATATCAGCCATGACAAACAAAAACATCACTTACTGATTTCTACAGCAGTACTGAGTATTAACACAGAAAATGTTTATTATATATGACTTTAAAAAGAAATAAAACTATATAATATGTTATAATGGGCTTCCCACGTGGCTCAGTGGTAAAGAATCCGCCTGCCAATGCAAGAGACACTAGAGACCTGGGTTTGATTCCTGCATCGGGAAGATTCCCTGGAGTAGAAAATGGTAACCCACTGCAGTATTCGTGCCTAGAGAATCCCATGGACAGAGGAGCCTGGTGGGCTACAGTCTGTGGGGTCACAGAGAGTCAGACACAACTGAGCACACACACACACACACAAAGCAATGTTATAACGACGCCACATATTTTAAAAGCATTCAATATGTGTCTGCATGATATAAATAGATCTACACTGGCTCAAAATAATTATAAATAATCATTACACTTTTTCGCCCATTTCAATCCTGTCTCTGCACTGGATATTTTCAGATCTATCTAACCTGACAATTACTTTCAGCAAAACCCAGCTTTTGCATTGCACATCCACTACATCACGTTCATCTGCTGAGGGGAGGCCCAGATGGTCTTTCACACTGGACTGGACAGCAGGAAGTGATGGACTCGCTCCAAAGAGCAAAGCCTCCGCCTGTGGCCTTCTGTCAACCCTCCCTGTCTCATCCACCCCGTTCTCAGCTCCTGTGTGTACCCTCTGCATAAGCAAGCAAGCTCTGTCCTCCAAGTGTCTCTTCCCATAAAGCAGGGAGAAATAGAGATACAACACTAAATTAATTCTCAAATAAAGCAATGCTCTTACCTTAGCCTCCTAGTCCAAAAACATTAGTCTATGCTTGGTGTTAAAAGCTATAGCAGGTACTCAGAGTACATAGCCCCTGATCACAAAGAACTAATAAAACTTAGAGTCCAACTAGTAAAACAGAACTCATAAATATGCAACAGAGAGAAAATTATAAAGTATTTTTAACTGCTAGGCTTGGCTCTCATTTCCAACCCCAATCGAACACACCACCTTACTGTACGACTCTGGGCAAAGTCCTCATCTGTAAAATGGGAGTTAAACCTAGATGATCTTACCTTCCAGAGTTCTAGAAACAACCAATCAGGGAAGGAAAGATAAATGTGGGCTTCTAGTATGAGTTACAAGTCTACCTACGAGCAAACAACTGAGACTAAATACCAAGTGAGTATGGCAACGGGAAAAAATCTCCAGCCTTACTATACAAGCAGAGCAATCTGAAAGCAGATGCAGAGTATACTCGCCTTCCATCACAGAAACCCCGCACGTGGGTTACTACATCCACAAATCTACTGTCAGGAGAGGAGAGGAGAGGAACCTGTGTGTGCAGCAGCTCTGTATCAGGCACAGTTATGAAGACTAATATGCACTAGGCACAGTCTCTGATTTGAGGAAGTTTATTTCATTTCATTCATTCATTCAGTAAATATTTACTGAGCACCTACTATGTACACAGACAAAGAACATGTTCCAGGCAAGAGTAAATAGGACAGAAAAGATTACTGCTCAAAAAACTCGCAGCCCTGGGTATACACAAAAAAATGCCAACTGCAGGAAAACTGAAGAGAGCAGGATGACAGAGCGTCAGGCAGGAAGAGAGGCAGCGCTGCTCCAAACTGGCTGACTGTGAACAAAGCGTGTGTAATGGGAATTTGCTGTATTATTCTCTCCACAATACTCACTCGAAATTTTTATAACAAGCCATAGATGGACAGGTTAATCAGTGCAGGTTTCACATGTGAGATGACAATGTGAGCTAAGATTTGAAAACCAGTACAAGGCATGTCCCCCTATGCCCTCCAGAGAGAGGCAATTGCTGGTGCAGAGGCCTCAAGGAGCTGGGATCCTTCATGAGAAAAAAGGGCTCATGTGCCCACACCAAGAGCCAGGGAGAGGAAGCAACAGGCCAGGAGTGGAAGCAGAGCCCGTGGGGACCCTATTACACAATGGTAAGGAATTCCGAGTTTACTCTAAACCCAAGAAGCAGCCACTGCAGGGTTTTAAGGAGGAATGAAAACATAGGAATATACTTGTTTTTGTTTTTAATTACAAAGCAATACAAGTTAGGTGCTAAATGATTCCAAACACACTTATGTTTAGTAATGGGATGAATTTACCTCCCTAATCACTTCAGTTCCTAATTTCAAGCACATCAATGTAAGGACATTTAGTTCAGTACCTGGGGAGGTGGCTCAGAAGCATACCAGGTAAGAAAGAATCAGTGAGAAATTAAATTCTGTTACAGACGTCCAAGGGCTTCCCTGGTGGCTCAGCTGGTAAAGAATCCGCCTGCAATGTGGGAGACTTGGGTTCAATCCCTGAGTTGGGAAGATCCCCTGCAGAAGGGAAGGGCTACCTACGCCAGTATTCTGGCCTGGAGAATTCCATGGACTGTATAGTCCATGGGGTCACAAAGACCCGGACACGACTGAACGACTTTCACAGACATCCTTAAAAACTCTGAGCAAATAGATTGTGGGCTAGAATTTCAGACTCATGTAAAGCAGAGAAATATTCTAGCTACTGGGCCAGCAGCCACATATACAAAGGGAAAGGGTCAGATGAATGATTTCCCCCCATCACTGACAGAAAAGAATGGGGACCCCAGATGTCATGTTCATGCTCCTGACTTCTCATACTGTTTATTTCTAAAAAACCTTATAAAAAGAATTTAGAATCCACAGAGACATTTAAAAAAAGAAAAAAAAAAGACTCCACAGAGACAGAAGCAGATTAGTGGTGGCCAGAGCTGGGGCAGGGAATGGAGAGTTGTCTAAAGGGTGTGAGGTCTCCTTGTGGGGTGATGGATACATCCTGGAACTACAAAGAGACAGCAGTTGCACAACATACTGAATTTACTAAATGCCACTGGATTATTCACTTTAAAGTGGTTAATGGTTAACTTTATGTTATGTGGACTTTACTTTGAATCTTTAAAAATGAAGTTGAAAAGAATGAAAAATAAGAGCAGCTGATGCCGAGTATACACATCACTGGAAGCAGTTTTAGATCCAGGTTCTGATCAAAACTCAAGATAAACTGAACGCAGACCATTCTTAAGATCAGCAGTAATGACATTTTGGCCCAGAGCACTGTTCTGTTCTGGGGACTGTGGATATTTGGCAATTTCCTGGGCTTCTAACCACTGGATACTAGGGGGCCCCCGTCCCAACTTGTGGCAACTAAAAGTGTCTCAAGACTGTCAAAGTCCCTTTGAGGGGCATGGCACCCTGCTGTCAGGCAACGACTAATTCTTCTGCATCTGAATTTCCTCAACCACCAGAGGCCCATCACCTTACCCAAGGTCTCTTTCATTTCTGGAATTCTAGTCCATATTTGGTTCACCACCAGTGATCTATAATCTAGTGCAGCCTTCTCTTCCACTAACCTTCCTCTGTGTCTTACAAGGCTGCTTCAAGGATATGAAATAACCAAGGAAATGCTTTAGTGAACCTCCTCAAAGAGTAAAACTGGCTAGCCGAAAGAAGTGCTGGTATAGAAGTTCTTCCATTAAGACTCCAAGATCAGTTAATAAAGGAATACTCAAGTCAGAGAACTAGTTTCCAAATCTGTAATTTTGCTTTTATTTAATATGCCTCTTAAATAAGATCTTCTCTTGAAATTAACTGAAACATCTTTTCTCATAGTTTTCAAGGATTTTAGGCTCCTCTGTATTCATACATGAACACCTCAGGAATCCTGGGCAATAAAGGGTTAACCTACTAAGTTCTGTGTATGCTCAAAGAATTACAACCAACTTCATTTAATTATTAAGTAGCCAATAAGCTAATCTCTGTGGCTGGTTACTGCACTAATGAAATAAGGCCTTCCAGCTCAGAGCTGTCATTCTAATCAGGAGACTGTTCTCCTCAGCTAGTAGAAAGAGATGGCAGGATCTAAGGACTCACATTACAAATTTGGGGAAAGAGAAAAGAATCTATGTCATATTTCACTCTTTTTGTGTTTAAAGGTAACCAAGCTCCTGAACTGACATTTAAAGAAAACTCCAGCCAACAGTAGCAGACCACACATTCTTTTCAAGTACACATTAAACAACTAGCAAGCTCACGTTATGGACCACAATACAAGGCTCAATCAACTTTAAAGGATGCCAACTTGAGGCAAGAACCTGTGGAGTAGAGGAGGCATGTATCCCCAAAAGGAAATAACAGATGCAACAACAGACAACCCACTAGCAAAGACAGACGCATCCCCGCACACATGCTGGCTGCTGGCGGCCTCGCTTAGTGAGCAGCTTCTCTACATGTTCTTGACTTTCTCAAGTATCACATCTGCTCTATTGTTAGAATGTCTTCTTACAGATTAAGAACATGTGTCTTCTTACATATTAAGAACATGTACCGTGTTTTCATAATCACTGTAAATCTTTTTTCTTCACAGTTTAATTTTGCATTAAAATTATGAATACGAGAAGTTAAAAAAAAAAAAAGATGCCAACTCTACTTGTCTGACCAAAATAGAATTAAGTTAGAAATCAATAATAGAAAGCTCTCTGACAGATTCCCAAGTACTTAAAACTAAATTAACATACTTCTAAATAACTTTAGGAAAAAAAATCAAAATAAAAGGATGATAAGCCTGAATGCTGTTCCCTCAGATGAAGAACAAGACAAAGATGACTGCTCTATTTGACGTTTTATGGGAAATTCTAGACCGAGCAATAAGGCAAGAAAAATAAAAGGTCAGAAACAAGCAAGACTATCTTATTTACAGACATCATCACATCATCGATGTTGAAAACCCAATGGAATCTACAAAAATATTGCTAAAAAAGTGAATTTAGGATAATTACAGGATATAAGATCAATATATAAAACTCAATTGCATGTCTATAAACTAGCAAAAAAAAAACCTGGAATCTTTTTAAAATGTACAACAGCATGGACTGCCTTGGCAGTCCAGTGGTTAAGACTCCACGCTTCATTACAGGGGTGCACTGTGGAACCCTGGTTGGGGAACTAAGATCCCACATACTGTGAAGCACAGTAAAAAACAATTTTTATATGATTAAAAATTTTAAAAATGTACAACAGCATAGAAAACAAGTATAAAATGCTTCACCAAAAAATCCAACAAAAGGTAGAACCTAAACTGAAAACCATAAAATTTTTCTGTGAGAAACTAAATAAAATCTAAACAAACAGAAAAGACTAAATACTATTAAAAGGTCAATTTCCCACAAGATCTGTATATTCCTCACAATCCCATTCAAAATCTCAGCATAATTCTAAAATCCATATGGAAGTACAAAGGACATAAAACAGGCAAACAGAGTGAAATATCACTAACATTATTTGATTTTAAGAATTATGACAAAATTATAGTAATCAAGACAGTGTGGTATTAGCCTAAAAACAGACAAGTTCAATAATGAAACAGGACAATGGTCCAGAAGTGAGCCCACACATATGTAAGCAACTGATTCTTTATAAAAGGACAAAGGCGATTTAATGAATAAAGGACGTCCTTTCAACAAATGGTGCTACAACATACACAAAAAAAACAACAGCTGTGATTAATGCCTCACACTGTAAGGAAAAATCATTTCAAAATGGATCATAAATCTAAATATAAAATCCAAAACAGGGTTTCCCTTGTGGCTCTGTGGTTAAAAAAAAAAAAAAAAAAAAAAATCCACCTGGCCAATGAGGGAGACGTGGGTTTGATTCCTGGTTCGGGAGGATCCCACATGCTGCAGATCAACAGGGCTGTGCGCCGCAACCGCTGACCCTAGAGCCCGGACCGAACCTACTGCAGCCTGGGAGCCCACACTCAGCAACGAGAGAAGCCCGCACACTGCAACCAGAGCGCAGCCCCGCTAGCAAAGCCCAAGTAGCAACAAAGACCCAGCACAGCCAAAAACAACAGAGAAGTATTCTTTTTAAAAGTAAAACTTAAAGAAAATATTAAGAACAGCTTCCCCAGTGGTCCAGTGGTTAAGACTCCACACTTCTACCACAGAGGGTGTGGTGGGGAAGTTCCAAATGCCTCCAGGTGCGCCCTGCCCCGCAAAAAACGTAAGAGAAAACCTTTGTGACCCTGGACAAGGAAAAAAGTCTTAGATATGATAACAAAAGCACAACCATAAAAGAAAAAAATTGATAAATTAGAATTTGAAACTTCTGATTTATTAATTAGAAAAGACAACTCATAAACTAAAATAAAGTCATAGACTGAAAGAAAAGACAACTCACACACTGAAAAAAAGATATGTAAACTAATAATTCTGACAAAGGACTTCTACCCAGAACACATACACCTAATAGACTAACTTTTTAAATAACCAAAATATCCTAATAGAAATTTCCTCAACAAATTTCATCAACTATCTGTGAATCACTAACAAACACATGAAAAGGGGCTGGCTGTCATTATTTCTTCACGGCTGCTCCTTACGTTGGATGAGGGGTATCTCCTCCCACCGCCCTTTCTGACCCCATGAAGAGATACCCCACGCCCAAGGTAAGAGAAACCCAAGTAAGATGGTAGGTGTTGCAAGAGGGCATCAGAGGGCAGACACACTGAAACCATACTCACAGAAATCTAGTCAATCTAATCACACTAGGACCACAGCCTTGTCTAACTCAATGAAACTAAGCCACGCCCGCAGGGCAACCCAAGACGGACGGGTCATGGTGAAGAGGTCTGACAGAATGTGGTCCACTGGAGAAGGGAATGGCAAACCACTTCAGTATTCTTGCCTTGAGAACCCCATGAACAGTATGAAAAGGCAAAATGATAGGAAACTGAAAGAGGTACTCCCCAGGTCAGTAGGTGCCCAACACACTACTGGAGGTCAGTGGAGAAATAATTCCAGAAAGAATGAAGGGATGGAGCCAAAGCAAAAATGATACCCAGCTGTGGATGTGACTGGTGATAGAAGCAAGGTCCGATGCTGTAAAGAGCAATATTGCATAGGAATCTGGAATGTCAGGTCCATGAATCAAGGCAAATTGGAAGTGGTCAAACAAAAGATGGCAAGGGTGAATGTTGACATTCTAAGAATCAGCGAACTAAAATGGACTGGAATGGGTGAATTTAACTCAGATGACCATTACATCTACTACTGCGGGCAGGAATCCCTCAGAAGAAATGGAGTAGCCATCATGGTCAACAGAAGAGTTCGAAATGCAGTACTTGGATGCAATCTCAAAAATGACAGAATGATCTCTGTCTCCAAGGCAAACCATTCACTATCACAGTTATTCAAGTTTATGCCCCAACCAGTAACACTGAGGAAACTGAAGTTGAATGGTTTCATGAAGACCTACAAGATCTTTTAGAACTAACACCCCAAAAAGATGTCCTTTTCATTATAGGGGACTGGAATGCAAAAGTAGGAAGTCAAGAAACACCTGGAGTAACAGGCAAATTTGGCCTTGGAATG
>SJYR01000439.1:1720698-1738169 GCA_006410655.1 Kobus ellipsiprymnus | reverse complement strand
CAGAGCCCCTCACAGGCGCAGAGGCCCCCACAGGCGCAGAGCCCCCCACCCTCACAGGCACAGAGCCCCCCCACAGGCGCAGAGCGCCCCCACAGGTGCAGAGCGCAGCAGGGGAGTGAGCTGGGCTGGCTCCACAGCCGGCATCAAGCACCTCCCTCTCCAGAAATGCTGTTATTTTTCCTCCTCAACTCCAAATCCCAGTTCACAATTTCTGCCACACATCTCTAACTTGAGGCTGTGTGTAAGCCCAACCTCAGCGTGCCCCACATTTACACCTTCACCCCGGTCGCAATCCTCATCTCAGTGAAGAGAGTGACTGCATCTGGGCGGCCCCCAGGCCAGAGTCCCAGGACTCACGGGGATGGGAGAGTCCTCCGCACCCCCTCCTCACAGCACTGAGCTTTACAACCCCCACACTGTCCTGAGGTGAAATTCACAGATAATGATGCCTTCTTACAACCATAAATATAATTTACAACCATAAATATAATTGATATATGACCCCAACTATAATCAAGAGAAGAGAAAAATTAAATACATAATAAAAAGTATTCCAAAATGTAAATGCTTAAGCATGGACTCACTAGAAGACACGGCAGTCATGTATGTTAAAACAGAACCCAAAATAAAAACACAGACCAACACCGAGCTGAGGTGTAAGCAATTAACTATCATCAGTGATGAGTAAGATACGATACAGGATATTCCCAAACGGTGGAAAACTCTCATCAACGTTTCAAACAAAACAGTATGATCTTTCCTTGGTTCTGAACAGCGGCACTACTAAAAATCTTGGTACATGTTTAAAGACTGCAAAAACTACCTTGTATTGACAGGTGAAACCGTAAGTTTGGATTTAAGTCCCAGTTTTTTCTCCACCTGCATGAAAGACCTCAGGCTGGATGTGTGACATCTAGCAACCCGATGCCCATCCTCTCTCTGCCAGTGCTGCCTCTGACATCCGGCACACCAAAAGGCCTCCACAGATTCCCAGAACACTCTGGGGATGGCACACCCCTGGGGATGGAACTGGGACCACGGTACTAGTCTCTTCAAGCCACTGTCCAATCAACTCTGTGTCCAACCCTCACCCGCAGCCCCATTCAATCTCCAGCTCGGGTCAGCAGCTCTCACCGAGGCAACTGGCACAGCCTGGTAACTGCCTTTCTAGTTCCAACCTGCTGCCTCTGTATTAAGAGGGAACTGAACTCTACTCTCCATTCAGTCAACAAATATTTTCTGCACACTGACTATATGCCATCCTGCTCTAAACATTATAAATCACAACATTCTCTCCTGCTCAAACTAGAATAGCTTATCACCTATGGCAATTTTTCAAACAGTGCTCTATTTTTAACTGTTTTATATACTGAGTTCCGGCATAGAATTTCCTTTTAACAAAGTTGATTCACAGCTTTAAAAGTTTGAAAACCCCGACTTTGAGAATAAAATCAAATAACCTTCCTATCTAACCATCACCTCAGCACTAACCGAGCCTCATCTCCTGTACCCCCATCCACCTTGCAGATGGCCCCACAGTGCCATGCCCTCTCTGGCACAGTCTCTTCCTCCCTTCCACATGGCCTGCCATCCTACTAAGTGGCCCTCTCTCTGTGCCTATGCACCTGTTAATTCTCTACCCAGCCTTCCAGGTGAGGAAGCTGTGAAACCGTCCCAATTCCCCTACACCCATCCCCCAACAGGCTCAGCTATTTTTTTGGTAAAGCTACTAGCTTCTGTTGTATTTTGCACACTTCCATTTTACAAATACTGTACTACAATAGTCTATTTGAACATCTACCTCTATAATATCTCCCTTTCTCTCTCTGATTTTGTGGGCAGTGACTAAGTCTCTTACTTTACTTTCTGGCACCTGTCAGTGTACAGAGCTCTCCTCCCCTCAAGGGTAAGCTGACTGAGTGATATTAGTAGGTTTCTCTTCTTCTCAATCTAAAATATAAATTTCCCTACCCAAGTGATCAAAATAAATATCACTAACAGTAAACAGCTTCCTAGGTGGCACAGTAATAAAGAAATCACTTGCCAATGCAGGAGACCCATAAGAAACGTGGGTTTGATCCCTGGGTTGGGAAGATCCCCTGCAGAAGGAAATGGCAACCCACTCCAGTATTCTTGCCTGGGAGATACCATGGACAGAGGAGCCTGGCAGGCTACATTTCATGGGGTTGCAAAGAGTCGGACATGACTGAGCATGCAGGCACACACACAACCAATGTTTACATGAAAAGAAGGCCATGGAAGGAATAGTCCTACTCACAGCTTGGGGGAAAGTTTGCAGTGATCCAAAAAACATCTGCTTCATGACTATGCTAAAGCCTTGCTATAATATGGATCACAACAAACTGCGGAAAACTCTTAAAGAGATGGGAATACCGAACCACCTTACCTGATTCCTGAGAAATCTGTACGCAGGTCAAGAGCAACAGTCAGAATCAGACATGGAACAATGGTTCAAAATTGGGAAAGGAGTATGTCAAGGCTATGTACTGTCACCCTGCTTATTTTTTGTTTTAAATATTTATTCATTTACTTTTAAAATTTATTTTTAATTGAAAGTAACTGTGTTACAATATTGCATTAGAATACTACCGAACACTAACATGAAATTAGCCATGGGTTTACCCGTGTCCCCCACTTCCCTCCCCATCCCACCCCTCTAGGTTGTCATCGAGCAAAAATATGGACTGCTTCACAAATCTGCATGTCATCCTTACACAGGGGCCATGGTAATCTTCTGCATATTCTTCCAATTTTAGTATACGCACTGCCAAATCAACTATCACCCTGTTCATTTGACTTATATGCAGAGTACATCATATGAAATGCCAGGCTGGATTCAAAGCTGCACAAGCTGGAGTCAAAATTGCCAGAAGTATCAACAACCTCAGATACGCAGATGACACAACCCTGATGGCAGAAAGTGAAGAGGAACTAAAAAGCCTCTTGAGAAGGATGAAAGAAGACAGTGAAGAGCTGGCTTAAAACTCAGCGTTCAAAAATTGAAGATCATGGCATTGCACACTTCCATTTTACAAATACTGTACTACAATAGTCTATTTGAACATCTACCTCTATAATATCTCCCTTTCTCTCTCTGATTTTGTGGGCAGTGACTAAGTCTCTTACTTTACTTTCTGGCACCTGTCAGTGTACAGAGCTCTCCTCCCCTCAAGGGTAAGCTGACTGAGTGATATTAGTAGGTTTCTCTTCTTCTCAATCTAAAATATAAATTTCCCTACCCAAGTGATCAAAATAAATATCACTAACAGTAAACAGCTTCCTAGGTGGCACAGTAATAAAGAAATCACTTGCCAATGCAGGAGACCCATAAGAAACGTGGGTTTGATCCCTGGGTTGGGAAGATCCCCTGCAGAAGGAAATGGCAACCCACTCCAGTATTCTTGCCTGGGAGATACCATGGACAGAGGAGCCTGGCAGGCTACATTTCATGGGGTTGCAAAGAGTCGGACATGACTGAGCATGCAGGCACACACACAACCAATGTTTACATGAAAAGAAGGCCATGGAAGGAATAGTCCTACTCACAGCTTGGGGGAAAGTTTGCAGTGATCCAAAAAACATCTGCTTCATGACTATGCTAAAGCCTTGCTATAATATGGATCACAACAAACTGCGGAAAACTCTTAAAGAGATGGGAATACCGAACCACCTTACCTGATTCCTGAGAAACCTGTACGCAGGTCAAGAGCAACAGTCAGAATCAGACATGGAACAATGGTTCAAAATTGGGAAAGGAGTATGTCAAGGCTATGTACTGTCACCCTGCTTATTTTTTGTTTTAAATATTTATTCATTTACTTTTAAAATTTATTTTTAATTGAAAATAACTGTGTTACAATATTGCATTAGAATACTACCGAACACTAACATGAAATTAGCCATGGGTTTACCCGTGTCCCCCACTTCCCTCCCCATCCCACCCCTCTAGGTTGTCATCGAGCAAAAATATGGACTGCTTCACAAATCTGCATGTCATCCTTACACAGGGGCCATGGTAATCTTCTGCATATTCTTCCAATTTTAGTATACGCACTGCCAAATCAACTATCACCCTGTTCATTTGACTTATATGCAGAGTACATCATATGAAATGCCAGGCTGGATTCAAAGCTGCACAAGCTGGAGTCAAAATTGCCAGAAGTATCAACAACCTCAGATACGCAGATGACACAACCCTGATGGCAGAAAGTGAAGAGGAACTAAAAAGCCTCTTGAGAAGGATGAAAGAAGACAGTGAAGAGCTGGCTTAAAACTCAGCGTTCAAAAATTGAAGATCATGGCATCCGGCCCCAGGACTCTGTGGCAAATAGAAGGGGAAAAGGGGGCAACAGTGAGTTTATTTTCTTGGGCTCCAAAATCACTTTGGATGGTGACTGCAGCCACTGAAATTAAAAGACGCTTGCTCCTTGGAAGGAAAGCTGACCAATCTAGACAGCATATTAAAAAGCAGAAACATCACTTTGCCAACCAAGGCCCGTACAGTCAAAGCTACAGTTTTCCAGTAGTCATGTACGGACGTGAGACCTGGACCATAAAAAAAGCTGAACGCTGAAGAGCTGATGCTTTCGAACTGTGGTACTGGAGATTTGAGAGCCTCTTGGACTGGAAAAAGATCAAACCAATCAATCCTAAAAGAAGTCAACCCTGAATATTTAGTGGAAGGAATGATGCTGAAGTTGAAGCTCCAACACTTTGGCCACCTGATGCAAAGAGCCAACTCACCGGAATCTAGCGAAGACTGAGGGCAGGAGGAGAAGGGGGCGACAGAAATGAGATGACTGGATGGCATCACCAATTCAATAGGTATGAGTTTAAGCAAACTCCAGGAGTCAGTGAAGGACAGAGAAGCCTGCAAGCTGCAGACAATGAGGTTGCAGAGAGTTCGACACAACTGATTTTAACAGTAACAACTTGAAATCACGCAGCTTCTGACATGAAATAGTAAGTACCCAATGACACATGAAACAATCTTACTAAAACTGTCTAACTTGAATCTAATCTTGAGTTAACAGAAAAATTCAAAACATGTAATATTCTATAAGACAACTGACTCACACTCATCAAAGGGTTATAAAAAGCAAAAAGTCAAGAGGACTACTCTAGATGAAAAGAAATTAAATAATATCCAGGTACAATGCAAGAAACCTTGACCAAAACCAAACCAACAATGAAAAATATTTTTCTGATGGGGGCAGGGGGAAGAACTGAATATTAGATTAGATAATATTATACATATGATTAAGTAATATTATGAAACTGTTTTTAATTTTCCTTAGAAGTATTAATAGTACTGTGGCTGTAAAGAAGAATGCCCTTATTTTTATATTGTTCTTAGGCAATGTATGCTGAAATTTAAGAATGAAATATTATGATGTATGTACAATAAAAAGCCTTTGACTGTGTAGATCACAAAAACTGTGGAAAATTCTTAAAGCGATGGGAATACCAGACCACCTTACCTCCCTCCTGAGAAATCTGTATCCAGGTCAAGAAGCAGCAGTTAGAACTGGACATGGAACAATGGACTGATTCCAAATTGAGAAAGGAGAATGTCAAAGCTGTATGTTGTCACCCTGTTTATTTTACTTCTACGCAGAGTACATCATGGGAATGCCGGGCTGGATGAATGAAGTACAAGCTGGAATCAAGACTGCTGGGAGAAATATCAATAACCTCAGATATGCAGATGATACCATCCTTATGGTAGAAAGTGAAGAGGAACTAAAAAGCCTCCTGATGAAACTGAAAGAGGAGAGTGAAAAAGTTGGCTTAAAACTCAACATTCAAAAAATGACGATCATGGCATCTGGTCCCATCACTTTATGGCAAATAGATCAGAGAAAAAAATGGAAACAGTGAGACTTTATTTTCTTGAGCTCCAAAATCACTGCAGATGGTGACTGCAGCCATGAAATTAAAAAAGACGCTTGCTCCTTGGAAGAGCTATGACCAACCTAGATGGTGTATTAAAAGCAGAGACATCACCTTGCCAACAAAGGTCCATCTACTCAAAGTTATGGTTTTTCCAGTACTCATGTATGGATATGAGAGTTGGACCATAAAGAAAGCTGAGCACCGAAGAATTGATGCTTTTGAACTGTAGTGTTGGAAAGGATTCTTGAGAGTCCCTTGGACTGCAAGAAGATCCAACCAGTCCATCCTAAAGGAAATCAGTTCTGAATATTCATTGGAAGGACTGATGCTGAAGCTCCTATACTTTGGCGACCTGATGCGAAGAACTGACTCACTGGTGAAGACCCTGATGCTGGGAAAGATTGAAGGCGGGAGGAGAAGTGGATAAGAGGATGAGATGGTTGGAGAGCATCACCACTTCGATGGAAATGAATTTGAGCAAGCTCCGGGAGTTGGGAAGCCTGACATACTGCAGTCCGTGGGGTCACAGAGAGGCAGACACGACTGAGCATGAACATGCATTTTATGCATTATTTTAAAAGTGCTTATTTATGTTTATACACAGTGTGTATGGGCTTCCCGGGAGGCTCAGCGGTAAAGCATCCTCCCCTGGAGGAGGAAATGGTAACCCACTCCATATTCTTACCTGGGAAACCCCATGGACAAAGGAGCCTGGCGGGCTACAGTCCACGGGATTAGAGTCGGACAGGACTTAGCAGGTGAACAGTTCTGTTCAGTTGCTCAGTTGTGTCCAACTCTTTGCGACCCTATGGACTGTAGCATGCCAGGCCTCCCTGTCCATCACTTCCAATGAGCAGTTGAACAACAACAATATTCACGTCGTCTGAAGCAGAACTATATTCTGAAGAACTATCCTCTTCTGAGAAACCAGTAGTATATATGTTGCTCAGACAATCAGAGTAAGTATCTGTATAAAATCTCCAAAAATTTTTTCTTCACTCAAAATTTTGTCACATGTCATTTTTTGAAAATTTTACACCTATAATATACACAAGGTTGGAGCAAAAACCTAATGGAGCAAAACGTGAATGATAATGACAATTGCGAATTGTATAATGAATCCGAGATCAGTATGAAGCTCTAACAACATTACACGATGATGTCAATTGTATCAAGTCTACAAACGTGTCTCCAATCAACATTTTGGTAACAAAACACGTATTAATACATCTCCAGTTAATAATGTGATAATTGCATGCAGGTGTAAGAAATACTACAGAGAAACCCATGCACTTTGCTCAGTTTCCTCCAACACTAACATTTTGCACAACTATGATATTGCCACCAGGAAACTACATCCACTGATCTTATTCAGATTTCTCCACTTTTACTTGTAATAATCTGCATGTGAGTTTCTATTCACAGCTTTTTATCCCATTAATCATTAAGTACTTGAGAAATCGAATGCAAAATAAACAAATTAATTGTTTTTGCTTCTTAAATTATCGTGTATCAACTATCAATAATCTACTCTCTATTTTCATCATCAAATTCCGTCCTCCAGAGAAAGCGCTCACACACACAATGCTGATGCTTCTGTAGCACCACTGCAGCCAGCTTTTCTTTAAGACTTATTTATTTTCTGGCTGTGCTGGGTCTCCCTTGCTGCTTGCGGGCTTTCTCTAGCTGTGGCGAGTGGGGGCTATTCTCTAGTTGCGGTGCGCAGGCTTCTCTTTGCACTGGCACCCCCTGCTGCAGAGTACGGGCTCTAGGGCACCTGGGCTTGGGTAGCTCCGGCACACTGGCTCAGCAGTGGTGGCTCTCAGCCTGCAGAGCACTGGCTCAGCAGTGGTGGCACAGGAGCTTACTTGCTCTGCGCCATGTGGGATCTTCCCGGACCAGGGATTTAACTGATGTCCCTTGCATTGTAAGGCGGATTCTTAACCAATGAAACACCAGGAAAGCCCGCTGCAGCCAACTTTTGAGGAAAACCCCCTTTCACGAGCCCAGAATGAAGATATGTCTTTTTCAACATAAAATGATTTCTGTATTCTCCAGAGTTAAGCTGAACTTTGCTTCTAAGAGTTAGCCCTCTGGACTGTCCCGGACAGTCCTATGCAAATAGAAAAATACCACTTACATCTTAGAGATCAAATGAAGAGCTATAAAAATACTTCTCATACACTATCAACAAAACATGCAAAAAGCAACTATAAAACCACAGCTATAAAATCTCTAGAAGAAAACACAAAAGAAATTCTTGGTGATCTTAGGTTAGGCTATGATTTTTTAAATACAATACCAAAAGCAGGAACCAAAAAAAGAAAAAAAAACTGGTAAGTTCGATTTCTCAAATTTATAATATTCTGCTATTCAAGAGACACTGTTGAGGAGTTCCCTGGTGGCCTTGTGGTTAGGATTCTTGGCTTTCAATCCCTAGTTGTGGAACTGAGATCCTCCAAGTGGCGTGGCAAAAAAAAAAAAGACACTGTTAAGAGAATTAAAGATAAGCCCTAGAACAGGGCTGAGAAAAAAATATTTTCTCAGTATGCATCTTATAAAGAACTTCTATTGTATATACATGAGAAACTCTCAAAACTCAATATTAAGAAAACAACCCAATTTTTCAAATGGGCAAAAGATTTTTTCTTAATAGGCAAAGATTTTAAAAGATAATTCTCCAAAGTATGTGGATGGCGAATAATACTCGGCACAATTAGTCCCGAGGCAAATGTAAATTCAAAACACGACAAGAGAGCAGTATATGCCTATTAGGACAGTTCTCAAAACACTGACAGCACACACTAGACAGGGAGGAACTGAGGCTCACACACTACTGGAGGGGATGCCAGAAACCACCACACTGTCTTCCGAAGGGAGCCGCACACTTTCCAGCACTCAGCAATCCTGCTGCTCGGCATTCACAATGACACCTGTGCATGAGCCCTTAAGCAGCTTTATTCACGAGCGCCCAAACTAGAAACAGCTCAAACGGTCTTCTGATGAGTGGATCAACAAACTGGTGTGTCCTAACAAAGGAATATTTGGCAATAAACAGAACAAAGTGCTGACACATGGCACAACAGGAATTAACCTCAAACGCACTCTGCCAAGTAAAGACATCGAACCCAAAGGGCCGCATACTGTACAGTCCCATTTATGTGACAGAGACTGCCAAGGGCTAGAGGAAATGCTTAGTTGCCAAGGGGCATGATGAAAACTCTTAGGGGATGAACCTATTCTACACCTTGACTGTGGTAGTGTTCCACAACTGTAAGAAGTCACAGAATATACACTAAACATGGGGGCTGTTAATATGCATAAAGTATACAGTAACTGAAATAATTTAAAAAGAAATTTGTTTGGAAAACAATTTGGCAGTTTCTTACAAAGTTAAGATGACTGAACAATTCCATGGCTAGCTATTTACTCAAAAGAACTGATAACAAATATCTACACCAAGACTTGCAAGTGAATATGTGAAGTGAAAGTCACTTAGTGGTGTCTAACTCTTTGTGACCCCGTGGGCTCCTCTGTCCATTGAGTTCTCCAGGCAAGAATACTGGAGTGGGTCACCATTTCCTGCTCCAGTAAGTGAATATACATAGCACTTATATTCATGACAACTGAGACACACAACAATACAGATGCCTCTCAAAATCATGCTGACCAAAGCCAGATACAAAGGAACATGGACTGTAAGACTATTTACGTGAAATTCCAGAGATGGTAAACTAATCTACAGTCACAGAAGGCAGATCAGTGACCACCTCAGACAAGAGTGGAAGTCGACTGCCAAGGGACACAAGGAAAATTCGGTGGTGACAAAAATGTTCTATATTTTTGCGTGTGATTTTTGACCACGGTGTGAGGCTTGTGAGATCTTAGTTCCCTGAACAAGGTTCAAACCTGTGCTCTCAGCAGTGGACCACAAGGAAACTCCCTCAAAATGTTCTATATCTTGACTGAAGTAAAGATACTCCAAAGGGTGCATGCATTGGTCAAAACTCAAACTACATACTTAAAATGCAAGTTTACTGTATTTATAGTTAACAAAAACTGATTTTAAAACACAATGTTAATGAACACTTGACTCTTAGCATAACCCTATGGAATGAGCACAAAACTCCAACAAAGAAGCTGAGGCTCAGAGAGACAGTCTGTCCACACCCTGAGCACTGCCTGGACTGGAGCCAGCATTATTCCAACGGAATCTTTTTTCCTTATTATTTTACCTCACATATTTACAGCTTGAAATTTAAATCACTTGATCCACTTTTCCCTATTACTGGGATAAATGATTGGCTTCAATCTGCTTAAAAACTATCCCAAAAACCAAACAAATGTGTGATCCAGGATAGAGGTGAAGGACATCTATAAAAGTCACTGTGGGGACAAGTGACAACATTCAGACATTGATATATTACAGAATTACTGATAATTTCTTAAATGTGAATATGCTGATGCGGTCATGTGGGAGAGGGTCCCTATTCTTTGGAAGCGCATGGCAAAGTATTTCAGGAGAAAAGTATCACATTGCCAGCTTACTTTCTAATGGTTCATCAAAAAAGAAAACATGAAGTAGAATGTTAACAACTGGTGAATCTAAACTACAGGTATGCAAGGCTCACCTATATTTGTCTTTGAACTTCACTGTAGGTTTGAAACATTTTTAAGTGTAACAAAAAAAGATCTGAAGCTTTACAATTTTTTAATCATTTACAAATTATTTTACTTTGTGAATATTAGTATATCAATGCTTATCCACTTGAGATGAAATTTCCAAGAAAAAAAATTTATAAAATCAAATATTAGAAACAGTTTTGAATCGAACACTTTTAAATCTATGAGTGAAAACTATAAAAGCCAGTGTTCCCCTGGTAGTTCAATGGAGAGGAATGCGTCTGCCAATGCAGGGGACACAGGTTCCATCCTTGGTCTGGGAAGATCCTAAATGCCTCAGAGCCTAAGCCCATGCACCAAAATTCCTAAGCCTGTACTCTAGAGCTCACAAGTCGCTACCGTGGAGCCTGCATGTTGCAGCTGCTGCAGCCCACGTGCCTAGAGCCCGTGCTGGCAGTAAGAGAAGCCACTGCAATGACAAGACCATGCGCTGCAACGAGGAGCAAAGCCACAGAGACCCAGAGAAGCTGAAACAGGTAAAATCTAAATAAAACTACTTCTTAAACTATGCACGCCAACTTTTAAGTGTGAAAAGAATGATACAATTTGAAAATAACAATTTGACAACTATTATGTAATGACTGACTCAGGCAAAGCACCATGCAAGGATTAAAATGGGTGAAATTTTGATGGTAAACAGGACGTTTACATAGCATCTCCCAACCAGCTACAAGGGAAAAACAGTACATTCACAGCGGAGAGAGCTGGCAGACACCACCTCAAACCAAGCAATGAAAGTTAATAATAACCATCGCCATCGGCCTAAGTGACATCACGTGACTCTTGATCTGCTGCCCTAAGGACACACCGCTCCTTTAGCACTCCTGCCAAAACACAGGACCTCAATCTCATCAAGAGAGTGCACACAACAAACCCATATTGAGGGACAGTCTCAATTTCAAAAGGTCAAGGTTATGAAAGACAAAGACTGAAAAACTACTCTAGGCTAACAGAGCCAAGAGAGATCCAACAGCTAAATGCAACACCTGATCCCACATTAAAAACCCAAGCCACCAAAATAATTTCTATCAGAAAAACCTGTAAATTACACATTAACATCTACAGATCTTATTCAGTATTAACTTCCTGATTCGGATAACTGTACTATGGCTATGTAAGAAAACGTCTGTGTTGAAGGCACAGCAGTACAGTGTACAGTGTTAGTCTCTCAGTCGTGTTCAACTCTTTGCAACCCCATGGGCTGTAGCCCACTAGGCCCTTCTGTCCATGGGACTCTCCAGGCAAGAATACTGGAGTGGGTTGCCATCCCCTTCTCCAGGGGATCTTCCTGACCCAGGGATAGAACCGGGGTCTCCTGCATTGCAGGGAGATTGTTTACCATCTGCGCTACAGGGAATTCCTTTTTAAGGCATAGAAACACTGAAACGTTTAGAAGTGAGGGGTATCGTGTCTGCAACTTACTCTCAGGGAAGAGAGAGGTAGTTCCTAGAGGCAAAGGTGGTGTGATGGGTAAATGGGTCAGCAGGTGCAAATCTCCTTTCATAAGGTAAGTCCTGGGGATGTGATGTACAACATGGTGACTACAGTCAACAATACTGTGTTGTATTGATGTGTATGTGAAAACTGCTAAGAGAATAGATCTTAAAAAGTTCTCTTTGCAAGAAAAAAAATTTGTAACTATATGTGGTATTGAATGCTAGCTAGGCTTGTTGCAGCGATCAGCCCTTAATATATACAAATATGGAATCATTATGCTGTTCTCTTGAAACTAACATAATGTTATATGTCAACTGCATTTCAGTTTTTAAAAAGTACAGATAAGTTGACACGCGAGAAACACTAAGCAGTGCCTGGAGCACCCACAGTGGGCACCAAATTCATGTTAGTTATTGTCATGAAATGTAAGATAAAAATTGACTATGAAGTTCAAGACGACACTTCAAACATAGTAATGAGAAGTCTAATGAACAAAAACACTAATCATATCTTGGGTAGAAGAAAAAAGTCTGTCCATGGCTGTTATGATAGTAAACAACTAAAAATAAAACCTCAATGCTCCATTGAGGATTGGTTAAATAAAATCAGGCCATAAATGCTCCGAAGCTATTAAAGTCACAATGTATGCTATGAAAGGGCATTCTACATCGTGTATTATTGTTAACTGAATAAAACAGGAATCAGAATAGTATGTAAAAGTATGAGCCCATGTTTATAAAATATTTAATACATGCACATATCCTTCTTTGGGTGGCAAGGAGTGCAGACTCCCTCAGATGCTTGGGGGTTCCTGCAGGATAGACAGCAGTGGCAGCAGTGGGGTGGGGAGGCTGAAGTCTTCCTATTAATCCCCCTAATTTCTGCTCCTCCAAATGCAAGAGTTTGGTTTGCATCAAGGCTTCTTGTTGTGACCTAACTGCTTTTTCACACTAGCCTGGTAACCCTTGTGTTTCCTAAACTACAATCCCAAGAATGGGGATTGACCCAGTGCATCTTTTCAGGCAAGATGTGTCAGGTTACCAGCCAGGATACAGACTTAATTCACGCGGGAGGAGAGAAAGGGGGCAAAGGGCAGGTAGAACAGTCAGATTAACTCCCCAAAATTTTTGTACAGCCAGGAAGGAGATAAGACAAACAAATAAGTGAAGGAAATACTCCTTTCCAAGGAGCTGTTACTTCCCCAGGCATGGGGAATTGTGATTAGAAAGAACATATCACACTGCTGGGCTTCCCTGGTGGCTCAGCTGGTAAAGAATCCGCCTGCAATGCAGGAGAACCGGGTCTGATTGCTGGGTCAGGAAGATCTGCTGGAGAAGAGATAATCTACCCACTCCAGTACTCTGGCCTGGAGAATTCCATGGACTGTATAGTCCACGGGGTCACAAAGAGTAAGGCACAACTGAGTAACTTTCACATCACACTGACAGCTATCCTGTTTGTACATAACCTCTCATTACAGAAGGATCAGAGTCCCATTTAAGTAGTTGTCTTCAGTTCAGTCGCTCAGTCATGTCCAACTCTTTGCGACCCCATGGACTGCAGCACGCCGGGCCTCTCTGTCCATCACCAACTCCTAGAGTTTACTCAAACTCATGTCCATTGAGTCAGTGATGCCATCCAACTTCTCCTCTTCATCCTCTGCCATCCTCTTCTCCTCCCACCTTTAATCTTTCCCAGCATCAGGGTCTTTTCAAATGAGTCAGCTCTTAGCATCAGGTGGCCAAAGTATTGGAGCTTCAGCTTCAACATCAGTCCAGTTTCAGCTTCAACATCAGCTACACTATCAGTAGCAGTCTTACAGATCATTAAATGCTAACAGAAAGAATCTAAGAACTGGAGAATTTCAAACAATCAGTATGATAAGCAAGAGTAAATCTAAAATTCTAATGATAAAAAGGGTACATTTCTGGGCCCAGATTTTCATTTTCATTGTCCTAAACAGGAAGCTAAAACAAGGAGCAACTGGCAACCCTAGGGGTGGGGTTACTACCACCCCACCTCCCAACAATCAGAAGGGGAAGAAGAGTGAAGAGGACCGCCAGCACAAAACAGGGAGGAAAATTTGGAAACTGACTCTTTTAAAAAGCTGGGGAAGGGCTGTCCCACAATGCACCTCTTCAGTAAGGCACTAAAATGTTAACATGGGAGGAACTGAGGATTCTTCTTATATGGCACATTATCCATGAAAAAAAATTTTTAAACATTCATTCTTTTCCACCATTCTCTTAAGCCTCCTAGAGAGCTCTCTTCCTCTCTCATTCCAGGAGAATGCAGTTTTAGCCGCTCCCTCCTCCTCTCTCCAACAGCCTTCCCTAATGTCATCTCTTGCTTTTGCTGTTGTTGTTCAGTGGCTGCTAAGTCATGTCCAACTCTACAACCCCATGGGCTGCAGCATGCCAGGCTCCTTCCTCTGTTCTCCACTATCTCTGAGAGTTTGCTCAAATTCATGTCCATTGACTCGGTGATGCTATCTCTAGCCTCTTCAAATCACCAACCCAATGGCTGTTTTCAACTCTAATTTTCCTGTACTTCCCTGAAACACTCAGCAATGCAGACCCAGAACTGCGCAAGCATCCTGTAACCACGCACAGGCAGCTGCCTGAGCACCTAAGGACATCGTCACTGAGCAGCACACCTGCCACGATCCTCCAGACCCCATGTTCTAGGACAAGCCACACTGCTTTTTAGTGCAGCGTCCCATCACTTGCAGCCCCAAACATCCTCACCCCATACCACCTTCCTGATGCACCCGACACCATCATCTAGTTCCACTTTATCACTTAGAGCCAACGACAAAGGCCTCTTCCTGTCACCCCTGCCTGCAGCATTTTACACCCACTCCACTCCCAGAGTTAAGCCTAGATGTCAAAACATGTAGTACTCAGGACATTCTTTGTCTAAAACTTTAAGATCATTCATGTCTAAAATTTCAGTGCCTGAATAAAAAAGATCCACACAGTGGGTCTGGCATCCCAGGCCTGCTGCCGCATCCTGCCTCCATTTTTCAGTAGCCCTCCACAGAAGAGAACTCTGATCTCCTTGGGCTGACTTCCTCACTGTGACCCCCTCCCAGCCCTGCCTTCTCCAGGCAGCACTTAACTCAGGACCCCAGAGGCCTTTGAACTCCTGCAGCCATGGCTGCCCCCCAGCCAGCCACCCTTTCCTCCCCCACAACTACTCCAATCCCCCAGGGCAGCAGCAGAACAACACCCAGCCCCTCAGCTCTGCAATCATTCCGGGACAGTTAGTGTTAATAAAAGTGACAACAGAGAAAGGAGACTGCCTGGGATTTCAGATTCCACTTTTCTTTGTAATTTCACTACTACTTTAGATTTCTATAACATGCAACTCTAAAGTACAGTTATATATAACGAAGAGAGGTGCTCCATCAAAGTGATGAAAATCTAGCTATACCGACACAGGTATTCTCAACACTGTTACAACGTTCCCCTCCCAATCCCTAACACCCAGTAAGGAAAGCTGGGGTGCCTGCTTCAACAGTACAATGGAAAATAGGAGAGAAAAGGGCTTTCAGAATCAATGTGTGGGATACTAACCCAAATCAATACCAGCCTAAGAGTGAAAAAAATTAAATCCCTTAATCCTGACACAAGTGAAGTTTCTCTTAGTCACCTTTCCCCTATCTAAGTGTCCCCTAGACAAAGAACTGATAATAAAAACCGTCTCTCACACCTAGAAAACTCTGCAGACACAACCTTTCAGGGAAATAAAAGAGACACAATGGGGGTGGGGGAGAAAAGATTTGCTAAAGTAGACTTGCTAATTTAACACATTTTCTGTCAAGCAAATCAACTGTCCTCAGTGCATTGTTGTTGAAACAATGACCACTCAGGGAGTGGTGTTCATCAAAAGCAACTGGCCTAGAGAAAAACACTCTCCCCTCCACCAGACTGCTCACAGCACTCTCAGCTGTAAGAACTGACCCCATTCTTAGCAATTATTAATGGGAGGTGATTTGAAGGTTCAACATTAAAAAGATAATAAACAGTTTAGAATAACTGTGGCCCCATCAGTGCCTGTTTGCACTTACTTGCAGATCACCGGGGAGCACAGAAGGGCGCAGAGTCTGTGCTGACGTTCAGTCTCAGGGCCACAGGCCACCCGAAGAAAGCCCAAGCGGCTGTTGTTGACGTTCGTTCTCTAAGTCATGTCCGACTCTTTGCGACCCCATGGCTGTATGCAGCACGCCAGACTCCTCTGTCCTTCACCATCTCCAGGAGTTTCCTCAAACTCAAGAGGCTGGGCCGGGGCCAAAGCTGAAGTGACTGTGACAGTGAGACGCACAGGACAGGACATATGTCCAGTGCCCATCTTCCGGGCCACACAAGGTCAGGGTTCCAAACGCCGCTTTCCGAACGTCTCTACAGAAACCGCATGCGCGGGGTGTGTGGATGATCGACATCACCGAGTCACGGCCGGAAGGGCCCGACTCCACACCCGGAGGCCCGCAGTGCGTGACGGCTCAGACCGCCACCACGCGACCTTTCCTGCCAATTAAAATTGTGCCCACTGTGAATCCACTACGCCTGCGGTGCCGCCAGAGCCGAGGCCGCACAGAAGGCCCAGGTTCTGCCTAAATTACACACCTCGTACTGCCCGAGGAGCTCAGTGCCCGCACATGGGCACACACACGCACTGTCCGCACGCACACGCGGGCGCACACGCACGCCCACCACCCCCTGCTTCAGTCCCGCGAGAGGGCTGAGAGCGCGCCTCCTTCAGGTATGCACGGCGTCAGGGCTCCCTCTCCACAGCCCCCCAACATGGCACGGGTGGCATCGCGGCTCCCTCTAGACAGCCCCCCAACTTGTCCTCCTCCCCTAAATGATTTTGGGTGGGGCACGTGTGTTAGGGTGTGTGTATGTAGGGGTGTGTTTGTGTATCAGTCACTCAGTTGTGTCCACCTCTTTGCGACCCATGGAATGAAACCTGCCAGGCTCCCCTGTCCATAGAATTCTCCAGGCCAGAATACTGGATACAGAATACGGAGTGAATAGCCGTTCCCTTCTCCAGGGGATCTTCCCAACCCAGGGATCGAAGCCGGGCCTCCTACATTGCAGGTGGATTCTTTACCAGTTGAGCCATCAGGGAAGCCCTAAGAAAAGAATTAACAAAGGATCTGTTTCCCAGATAGAAACAGAATAGAAAGGGAAAGACTAGAGATCGCTTCAAGAAAATTAGAGATACCAAGGGAATGTTTCATGCAAAGATGGGCTCGATAAAGGACAGAAATGGTATGGACCTAACAGAAGCAGAAGATATTAAGAGGTGGCAAGAATATACAGAAAAAAAATACAAAAAAGATCTCATGACCCAGATAATCACGATGGTGTGATCACTCACCTAGAGCCTGACATCCTGGAATGTGAAGTCAAGTGGGCCTTAGGAAGCAT
>SJYR01000439.1:1685488-1704920 GCA_006410655.1 Kobus ellipsiprymnus | reverse complement strand
CTCTGACTTTCTTCTTGGAATTTCAGGGCCACGAACAAAACTGAGAGCCTTGGGATGTCTACTGGCTTGCTCGCCCCTGCGGGGAAGGCCAGTTTCCCCCTAGCAGAGGCAGTGCGGGCGCAAGAAGAGAGCCTGAGGCCGCCCTCCGCAGAGAACTGATACTCGTTCCAGACCACTGAGCCTCCCCGGCCGATTGTATTCAGGGGAGCCGCTTCTAGATGTGTATAAGAGACAGACTTTAAACAATTACAGTAAAGACTTCATTTTATTACTATACAACATCAGATTATTATCTTGTTTAAGCTAACATCATTCTTTAACAACAACAAAAATATCTACTTTTCTTGAATATGACTGTGAGATGAACATCGTTTCCTAATTTGACTGCTCCAGGCACTCAGTCAATAAATGTTTATTAAGCAGCTGCTATGTCCTAAGCAAGGTTGTAAGAGCGGGGAACATAGAAATGCCTAGAGCTTCAAACCTGTTATGTTTATGGTGTCATTATTTTTTAAATTAACAAGCCTCCCTTCACTTCCCTCACTCCAGAGCCAAGAAAGAAGAGCCTATGAAATGGTTGCTTTTGTTTGGCTGAAAAGTCTCAAGGGATTGGGAACTCCAGAGGGAGAGACTGGCTGGTGAAGGGGAGAAGGCCCCGTGGTAACTGCAGTTAGGTTGTGTAGACTCAGAGGTGATTATGCTGCTAGGTTGAGTCACGCCAAAGAGTGAGATCTTCCTGGTAAAACACAGAGCAGCCAGTAACTTGAGTTCCATCCTGCACCACCAAAACACAGGCTAATACGATGGCCTTGAAAAGCAAGTGTTCTCAAGGCACATACATCCCCGCTCGGCTAACAGCCTGAGTTAACAGGCTTCCCAGTCAATGGAGGAAAGACATCTCTCCTGGGACAGTGCCGTGGCCAGGAACTCTGCAAATGCCTCTAAGGACTCTGGGTTCCTGGGACGTGCCATTGGAAACCCAGCCTCCAGCCAGGCTTGGCCTCCAGCTAGAGGCTCGGTAGTCAGCCGTGAAGAACAAATGGACACCAGCAATCCCTTCATGGGGACCCGACTGTCTGTGTGCACCCCCATCACGTGTGGCACAGAGTGGCATTTCTCGTTGGCCAAGTAAACACACCCAGTTCATTTTGTCAATATTTATGTGTTTGTTTATTTAAAGCAGGACCCAGATGTATATTCAGATTCTTCATTTTGTATTCCCGGCACCTAGAGCAACACGAAGTGTGGGAGTTAAATCAAACCAAACAGAAGCAGAGTCACGTGCTGAAGGCCTTTTCCGCTCCGGGCACAGCACCAGGCTCTTGATTCACATTTACGAAGTTCCATAAACCAGGGTCTGAGCACTTTGGCAGTGACAGTGTAGACAAGAAGGCAAACGGATACACTGAGGGTCTCAGTTTTAAGTGTCAGTGCAGAGCGGTGCAAACTTGCATGGACATGGCGAGGTCTCCTTGGATGAGGGGGTGCTGGTGGCGAGGTCTCCTTGAATGAGAGGGCGCTGGTGGAGCCTGTTAAGTGGAGGCACGGCCCAGAGGCCATAGCAGCACCCTGGGCTGGAGCCTGGAGCCTGGAGGCTGGAGGCTACCCCAAGACCCAGGAAGCGAGAAGACTTTGTGTTGAAGCCACTGAGAGGTTTTGAGCAAGAGAATCACATGAACTGATTTCTCTTTTAGAAAGTCTTCTTAGAGTTCTGTTGAAGCTCTTAGCCAAGGTTCTTCTTGGGATTGCACATAAAAAAAAAAACAAATGGAAACAGAAGTGGCTTCACCAGTGCTCAGAGCTGTGGTGCCCTGTCCCTTGATCTGGTAAGCAAGTTTATACTGTAGCAACCAGGACAGCAGTAGCTTTGGGCGACTCATCCATCACACCGCTAGTTATGCTGAGCTAATGGACATCGAAAGTTCCAGACTTTTTTCCTTTTTTTGGCACATTTAAACGTATTTTAAATGTTGAAAAGATAGCATAGAGTTACATCATAGTTATAAAAATTACTTACAGATTTAAAAGATTTGTATTGCCTTTACTTCTAAATGCAGAGAACAGAAAACTGCATACTGTATAATATAAAATTAAATTTAAAAATGAATTCAAGCTTGAAAGATGAAGTAACTTACCTAATTTAAAAATGCAAACATGAAGACCCCTGAACTATAAACCTTCATTCAAACTGCACTAATAATGGAAAATACAAAAAGCATAGCATTTCCAAGGAACCAGACATTTCAACCATAATTATTTTCTGTTATAACTATTGTTCCTGTTTAATCTTTAGAGAACTTTCTCTTTTTAAAACAGTCAGTTTAAAAATGTTTTCAGGCACTATAATTTGTGACAATTGGAACAGTCTTCTAATGGGTCCTCGGTATTCAGAGATTCAAGCCCAGTGCACTTCAACCTCCAAACTTTTAAGTAAACTGTCAGTCCGAGGGTTCCTCCAGCTATGTTTTTGGAGTTGACTTTCAGAACCTGATTACCCAATTCACCATTTACCTGCTGGAAGATGACCCTCTCAGGCTACACTCCACAGGCTCTGCTATTGGCAGACAAAGATGCCAAAAGCTACTATCATGTGGAGAACTCGAGGAAGTTTCAGAAAAGTGTTTTCAAATAGAACCTAGAGGAAGGGGCTTATGGGATCGCTGTATCATTGCTGCTGGAGAAAAATGTTGTGTTAAATGTGCTTGTTCGCTCCTGCAAAGACATCACGGGTCTTCAGTCTTATCCACACAGCGTCCTTCTTTGAGGACGCTACTCAGCGTCCTCCCCAACTCCTCCGTGGTGCCAGCCCCCACTCACCCAACCTCAGTCCAGCCCCCGACTGGCCAGCCCACCCCTCAGCTGGTGCTGAGGGCAGGGAACCAGTGTCACCTCTCTGACTGCTGTTCCCCTGGCCTCGAATTTGGCTCGCATCTTTTTTTTTTAAATAAAGAAGCAGGTTTTGGGGTTTTTTTTTAAATCTATGTCTTGGGCTACATCAGGTCTTTCTTTAAAAAAAAATTGTTTATTTATGGCTGCGCTGGGTCTTCATTGCTGTGCGGGGTCTTTCTCTACTTGAGGCGAGCAGGGGCTGCTCTTTGCTGCGGTGCACAGGTTTCTCATTGCGGTGGCTTCTTTTGTTGAGGAGCACAGGCTCTAGGCATTCAGGCTCAATAGTTGTGGCCCACAAGCTTAGTTGCCCCACGGCACGTGGAATCTTCCCAAACCAGGGATTGAACCTGCATCTCTTGCACTGCAGGAGGATTCGTTACCGCTGCACCACTGGGGATGCCCTCCTTGTGTTTCTACGCTCTGTGAAACCATCTTTCTCCTTCAAGACCCATCTTACGGGTGGTATCTCCGGGCTTCCCCCCAGTCCTCGCTCAGCTGTATACATGAGCATGAGAGCCTCGTTTGACTGTACACAGTGCCTAGGGCGTATTCACTGTCCCTAGAACACTGTCGCAATCCACGTCCCTCCAGTGGGTAGGTGGTTGGTGCCTGACTCTGTGAGAACAAAGGGATGCCTGCACACATATCTGTGTTTCCCTCAGCTAATCCATCAGCTGGTGTTTCTGAAGCATCTGCTCATCATGTGCAAAGCACTTGGACTTGACAAAAGATTTTTTAAATCTTTTTGTTTAATACAACAGAGATTTTTTTTGTTTTTGTTTTTGAGTGTTGTTATTTACTATGAGAATACCAAAGACGTAAGAGACATGGTTTCTAATCTCAAGAGACATTCAACCAGATTTCCCTGGTGCTTCCGATGCTGAGGACATAGGTTCAGTCCCTGGTCAGGAAACTAAGATCCCAGGTGCCATGTGACTTGGCCAAAAAAAAAAAAAAATGAAGAAGAAGAAACAGGCAAGTAAGCAATAGATTGCTGTTAAAAAAGAAAGAGACAATTCAACCTTTAGAGGGAGGTGCAACTTTGCTCCATGCTGCTGCTGCTGCTGCTAAGTCGCTTCAGTTGTGTCCGACCCTGTGCCATCCCCCAGACGGCAGCCCACCAGGCTCCTCCGTCCCTGGGATTCTCCAGGCAAGAACACTGGAGTGGGTTGCCATTTCCTTCTCCAAAGTATGCATGCATACTAAGTCACTTCAGTTGTGTCCGACTCTGTGCGACCCTATGGACAACAGCCCACCAGGCTCCTCTGTCCACAGGATTCTCTTCTCCCTTTGCTCCATGAAACAAATGTAAATAATGTCCCCAAATTCCTATTAAGGAAGACAGTGGGAAAGGAATGACCCCAGACAAAGAGCTGGTTTGTCTTTTTTGCTTTTTCCCCACAAATAAACAAACTTTAATAGATATTATTTTGTGTTTATATAGCACCTTCTTCAAGAACCTTTGGTGCTTTACAGACATTTTATCTAATTAATCCCCACAACAACCCTGTGAGGTAGGTACTACTCCCATTTTACAAGATGAGGAGACTGAAGCACAGAGAGGTTAAGTGACTCGCCCAAGATCTCACAGTTCAATTCACTGTGTGACCCTGGGTGGGTCTCGTCATCACCTTGCTGAATCTGTTTCCCCATCTGGTGGAATTAATGCTTTGATTTCTGTGATGGCTGAGGGTTCCTTCCAGCTCTTTGGCTCAGTGTCTCAGGGTCATGGGGTGCCTGGAAGGGTGACATGATTGTAGTTCAGGGCTGTTGAGAAAAGTTCCAGGCCAGTCCTAGCTGAACTTGAATTTGGGTGAGGTCAGGAGAGCCAGAGAGGAGACATAAAGGTACAGCAGATAAACACCTGGACAGGCCAGGGCAGGTTGGCCAGCACTTGAGAGGTGGATGGGACCAGGCTCCCAGGGTGGGGTGTTTGTAAGGACGATTGGGAAATGGCCAGGGGAGGCCACCTCAGGCCAGGAAGGACTCAGGGGAGAAGCACTGGAGTCACTGGGGCTATTTTAGGATACTTGCAAAAGGCAGCACGAGGTGCTAGGTCCAAGATTAGCTTTGCAGCCACAGGAAGACAGAGCCACGGCCGGAGAGCAGCTTCAAAGACAGAATCAGGAAGTTGCTGGGCTCTCCAGTCTGCAGAAGGTGAGTCAATGGCACCTTTGGGTCTTAGTCTGAGACTGAATAAACAGGCTACTGACGGGCTCTGACACCTGGAGGCGACAGTGGCCCCAGCAGCCCTTGGAGTTGAGGCGAAGCACAAGCTGGACTCAAGATTGCCGGGAGAAATATCAGTAACCTCAGATATGCAGATGACACCACCCTTATGGCAGAAAGCGAAGAACTGAAGAGCCTCTTGAGGAAAGGGAAAGAGGAGAGTGAAAAAGTTGGCTTAAAACTCAACATTCAGAAAACTAAGATCATGGCATCTGGTCCTATCACTTCATGGCAAATAGATGGGGAAACAGTGACAGACTTTATTTTTTGGGCTCCAAAATCACTGCAGATGGTGACTGCAGCCATGAAATTAAAAGATGCTAGCTCCTTGGAAGAAAAGTTATGACCAACCTAGACAGCAAATTAAAAAGCACAGACATAACTTTGCCAACAAAGGTCCATCTGGTCAAAGCTATGGTTTTCCAGTAGTCATGTATGGATGTAAGAGATGGACTATAAAGAAAGCTGAGCACCGGAGAATGGATGCTTTTGAACTGTGGTGTTGAAGAAGACTCTTGAAGGTCCCATGGACTGCAAGAAGATCAAACCAGTCCATCCTAAGGGAAGTCAGTCCTAAATATTCATTGGAAGGACTGATGCTGAAGCTGAAACTCCAATGCTTTTCAAAGAACTGACTCATTGGAAAAGACTGTGATGCTGGGAAAGACTGAGGGAGGGAGGAGAAGGAGACGACAGAGGAGATGGTTGGATGGCATCACTGACTCTGTGGACATGAGTTTGAGTAAACTCCAGGAGTTGGTGATGGACAGGGAGGCCTAGCATGCTCCAGTCCATAGGGTTCCAAAGAGTAAGACACGACTGAGTGATTGAACTGAACTGAACTGAACACACCACTACACTGGAAAAGGGAGCTGCTACCCACCCCAGTATTCTGGCCTGGAGAATTCCATGGACAGAGGAAGCTGGTGGATTATAGTCTATAGGGCTGCCAAGAGTCGAACATGATTGAGAGACTTTCGCTTTACTACACAGCTCACTCAGTGGGCTGCTGCCACAAAGAACAGCCTAGACTCACTTCTCCTTTTTTAATAGGACTTAATAGTAGTGTGGGGTTTTTTTTTTTGGCTGCTCCATGCAGCTTGTGAGATCTTATTTCCCAAGCCAAGGAATGAACCCACGCCCCTGCATCCCCACATTGGAAAACATTGAGAGCCCCAACTTGTAACCTCTGGACCCCCAGGGATGTTCTAGTGTGTTTAAAAATCCTTTTGAGCATGAAACTTTCAAGTTTTATCTTAACCAGAAACTTGGACGTTTTGCTCCTGTTTCCTGAGAAATTAAAAAGTATATTAAATCCATGGTGTCCAGATTTATGGATCTGGAGGAGTATGAACACAGGTTTTATGTAGATTTGAAACTAGATTGTATTAAAATGCCACTCCAAATACTGTTGCCCTCAGGAAGGGCATCTGGGATCTACTTCAAACAAAATGTGTAAAACAGAAGGTCTAAATTGGGACTTCCCGGTGGTCTAGTGGGTAAGACGCCATGCTCCCAGTGCCGGGGATCCAGGTTCCGTCCCTGGTCAGGGAACTAGATCCCACATGCCACAGCTGAAAAAGATCCATATGCCACAGCTAAGATCCCGTGCAGCCGAATAAATAAATGATATATATATTTTAAAAGAATAGATTACTTTATACCAGTGAATTTCTAATCTTGAGAGAAGCTCACACACAGCAGAGCTCACAACCGGAGAGTACTGGCTGCATCGCAGGAAACCGGGCCTGCCGCGATGTTCCAAATGACAGAAAGAGAGGCAGTGAGATGCCCCGGGACCTACTGCAACAAGTCAAGTCGGAAGATGCCAGAAACTGAAGGAGAGTCCACCTGAAAGTGAGCGGAGGAAAGGAAGGGGAAAAGTCACCGTCAGCACGAGCCTTGGTGTCATGGAGGGTAACCCTCCCCGATGGACAGATTAGCGCACTGTGGGCTGAGCCGCCCTTGGTGCTGTGTCCCTGCCCAGGAGATAGGGAGGTCCCGATTTGCTCCTGGTTCGCAGGAGGTGCCCTATTTCCCCTTTACCCCTTATCTCTTACTGAAGCCAGAGCTGAAAGGGAAGAATAGAGTTTCAGGTCAACTGATTTTCTGTTCCCCTGGGACTCTGAAACCCAGCCTCTGGTCCCCACCCACCATGGTGGGATTCAAGAATTAGAGCGTAACTGAAGGCATTGTGAAGGATCTGGGGTTATCTTACATACACTATGGTGTGTAAATCAGACAGCCCTTCCAGGAGACAGGGCAAAGCTTCTGTACAGCTCAGGGAGTTCAGTTCAGGGTCTGTGATGACCTAGAGGGGTGAATGGGATGGGGGGTGGAGGGAAGTCCAAGACGGAGGGGAGATATATATATATACACATACAGCTGATTCACTTCATTGTGCAGCAGAAAAAGATTGTTATAAGGCAATTTTACTTCAATAAAAAAAAGAATTTGGGGATGTCCTTCAGTGAATACATGACTAGGACTGACTGACCAGGAGCCATGTGGTCCAGCTCAGTTCAGCTCAATTCATTCTCCTCAAAAGACATAGAAGCACCTACTATATGCTAGGAACTGTGTTAATATAAGAGGCACAGAAGTGTCTCAGAAATGAGTGCTGGCTGCCGACAGTCTGGACGGTCTGGAGAAGAAGGAAATTCAAGTGGCCTGTGCAGCTTCTTGGTCCTCAGGGGAGTGCAGGCAGGGTTTCCGGAGATGAGTCTAGAAGGTTATACTGGGTGCTGGAGGAGGAGGCAAGGTGAGGCGCTCTCAGCCCTTCTGGCTCCTCTGGGTTTTCTTAGAATCACCCAGAAGAGCAGCTAGCCCAGCCCCTCCCTAATGGCTCTGCCTGTGAGGTGTGAAGGTTGGATCCCAGGGGCCCCCACCAAACAGGAAATGGCTTGCAAGTGAGTTAAGCCATTGTCTACTCCAGCCTGCAGTATCTGCTGAGTCCCTCACTCCTGAGTTTCCCTTGTTCATTTCCCTGTTGGCTTCCCTGAATTTTTAGGAGAGTTCCCTTAGCAGATTCCCACTAGTCCCCAGCTGCATTAGGAGAGGGCGGGAGAGGAGCTGATGCTTTTCCACAGATGGGCCAGAGGGAATGACCAGCAATGGGAGGCCAGGCCTTTGCTGGCAGCTGGACTCAGCACCAGTGGTCCAGTACCTCGGGGGCAGCAGCCTAGAAAGGTTCACGGTCTCATAGGGAATGGATGCTCCCTGATGGATGAAGGAACAGCCACTGGGGAGGGGGCTGAAGGCCCTCCCTGGCTGCCTCCTAGGGGCCGGTCCCTTAGGAAACCGCAGTGAGGCAGAGTCTACGTCACTCCATTTATTTGTTTAAGGAGGTGGAACCAACAACACCAGCCCTTTATTTTTTATTTTATTTTTTGGCCACACTGCACTGCAGACAGGATCTTTGTTCCCCAACCAGGGATCAAACCCATGTCCCCTCAGTAACAGCATAGAGTCCTAACCACTGGCCCACCAGAGAGGTTGCCTAGCTCTATTTATTCAGTGTTCTGCTTTTCTAATTTTTACTGTAACCAAGTATTATTTTATAATAAAAAAGTTTTTAAATCACCCCAAATTTAAGTGTTTTGTAAATCTGAATTTGTGAGGGTGAGTTACACATGTATTAGAAGGGTCTACACATCACCTGGTCGTGTCTGTATTTTATGTCTTTAATCGATAGCCTGACTTTTCAGAGTTGACAGTGTCAGCTGGTACCATGCAGATGTGTGAGTGCAGCCAGGGAAGCCTGCCCGTGGCTTTGAGCCCAAGAATCAGTGGAGGCTGGCTGCCCTCTGGGTCTGGGGTCCAGCCTGCCCCCGTGCTGGGAGCCGTGTGCAGCGCAGCCTCCCAGCCTCGTTGCCCAGCTGCAGACTTGCGGCCTGAGCTGATCCTTGGAGGCCGACTGCCTCCGCGCGCCGGCCATTCACCACCCAGCGGCAGCAGTGTGTCCCGCCGCCGGCCTCCCCGTGCCTGCTCAGCGGTGGGACTGCCAGCGTCTGGCTCCTGTGGAGGCAGAACAGGTGTATCCTCGCACCTTTCCTGTGGGTGAGGTAAGTCTGACTTAAGAACGAAGTTGCTGGGACTGCTGAGGAAATGAGATGTGAGTCAGACAGACCTGGCGTCCAGCGAACCCAGGTGTTTAACAGGCTATGGGGGTCACAGGTCAGCCGAGGCCTGAGGGCTCCCCGCTAGGCAACGTGGTCTTTCCTCTCTGAGTTCCCTGTGAAAGAATGGGGCCTTGATGAAGCCGGGCGACTGTTTTTCAGATCTGAGTTGCTTAATAATGTCCTTGGCTCTGTGGAGGCTTTTCCTGATGTATCTTGTCTCCCTCACATTTTATTGTTAGTCTGGCCTGACTTTGCAAGAAAATGGATTGTCTTTGATGATTAGACTCTGAAAGTTTGTCCAGTAGGTGGCTAGAACCAAGAGGCAGTGTGGTTTGGGCAAAGAGCAACAGAATGGGAAGACACACTCTGGGATTGGTGGCCCCTTCCCCAGTATTTTATTATGAAAAATTTCAAACACAGAAAAGTTGTAAGAATTGTACAGTGAACATGTACATACTTGCCATGTAGGTATATTCTACAACTACCATTTCCTTCTGTTTGTTTTATCACTTACCTACCCAGCCAGCCATCTGTCTAGATACACAGCACTTGATCTTATTTTCTGATATATTTGAGATAATAGTCCATCTCATCTCTACACACTTGGACGAGTATATGGATAACTGAAGTCATTTATAGTTCTTTCTATTTAGGTAAAACTCACCTCTAGTGAAATAAACAAATTACCTACAGCGTTGAGATGGTTGGATGGCATCACTGACTCTATGGACGAGTTTGAGTAAGCTCCAGGAGTTGGTAATGGACAGGGAAGCCTGGCGTGCTGCAGTACATGAGGTCGCAAAGAGTTGGACACAACTGAGCGACTGAACTGACTGACCTACAGCATTCTATCCAAGGAGCTTTCACAAAGGCTTACACCTCTGTAACCCAATCTTTTTTTTAATCAAACTGTATGTGTTTTTTTTTAATGTGGACCATTTTTTAAGTCTTTATTGAATTTGTTACAATATTGCTTCTGTTTCATCTTTTGGTTTTTTGGCCTCAGGGCGTGTGGGATTTTAGTTCCCCAACCAGGGATCGAACCCACATTGCCCGCTTTGGAAGGCGAAGCCACTGGACCACCAGGTGAGTCTCTGTTTTCTTTCACTGATCTATTTGATTTTCCCTATGTCTAGCCCCAGATTTTTTTCACACTGATTGTGTAAGTGGTCCATTCAATGATGTCCTGGCCTCGTCCCCCCATCCCCACAGTGAGTCACTGTACCTCCCTGACGTGGGAGGCCACCGTGTGTCTATAAGATCCTGTGGTCCTTGGTGCCTAGCACTGCACTCTATTTTCAATCAGCATTTCTCTGTTGATTCTACAACTTGCTTGTTTTGAGAGAAGCTTTATTGATTTGCGGATCTGCCTAAATTCCCAATCTCTCTGTAACTCTGGAGTCTTATTTCTGTCTCATAATCTCAGAAGAGTGGGCCCCATCATTTTATGTGGACCAGAATTCGCTGGTTTCTCTGTCAGGAATGTCTTATAGAGATGCCTGGCATAAGAGCAGCCATGACAATGGGGTGTCCTGTAAAGAGGGTACCATACACTTTACCTTCCAAACCAGGGCACTTTGGAGATTGAAAGAGGTCATTATTTACAAGGATGCCAGGACCCCAGGTGTAAACCAGGCCTGCCCTAGGGCACATGGCAGCCCTGTCAACACACTGCTCAGGATTCAGCCAGATACACTCCTTCAACAGTCATTGTTCAAAGGTCTAAGGGCCAAGAGAGATTCTAAGACGATAAACCTAAACTGTGATTTCTGCCCTAAGAAACCTGCAGTGTCGCTGGGAAAGCAAACAGACAGGGAAGGATGTGAGTGCCACGGCTGGTGTTCACACAGGGTTCCTTGTGACGAGGTGGGAATCCCAGGACTCAAGCTGGGCCCCAGAGGGTTGGGGGGTGGCAGAGGGTATGTTGCAGAAAGCTTTCAGGTGCCAGGTGAGCAACTGAGGTAATGAACGCGACAGTGTTACTCACAAGCTGGGTTTGCACAGCCTTTGAGTCGTCAGAAATGGGGCTCTTGCCTGGAAGGAAAAGAGGTAGTGTTGTCCAGTCTGCATGGCCAGGAAAAGCGAGAGCAGCTCCTGGGAGCTGAGCACGGGGCTGCTCCTGCTTTGGCTTCCTTGAAGGCCCATCTGCAGCTGTTCCTGGGATGGGAGGGCCGCACTCCCCTGGACAACCGCATCCTGCCAGTTCCGGCTCCCTGGGAGGGAATTCCAGCCCTGGGCTCTGCAGTTTCCCTTCTCTCCTGCCTACACCTTCCTTTGTGTCTGAACCCTGCCCCCATTCCCACCTGAGCAGTGGCTCTTGTCACTTCCCAACCGAAGGGGCCACCACGGCCCATCAGCGAGGCCTCTGGCCTGCAGAGAGGGTTTCTAAACATAACCCATCCCCTCTCTGCCCTGCCCACTGTGCTCACAGGTCACTTCCTTAGCTAAGTACCCGGGGCCCTGGGACCAGGTACGCCGCTGTTCCTCTGACCTCATCCACCCAGTCACCCCCAGCCGTTCACAACCGCCCACCTTCCTAGCATGCTTCACATTGTTTCATGCTTCCCCCTCACCCCGGGCCCTGGTCCTCTCTGTCCCCTTCTCTCCCCCATCCACCCTCCTTGACTGGCCCTGGAGGCTGGCCCCCGACCTCCACCCTTCCTTCCTCCAGGTTCCAGGGACACAAGTGTCTAGAGCACCTGGGAGCATCCGTCTCCCGAGAGACCGGACTTCTTGAATGACAGTTTGGACCAAGCCCTTCTTCACTATGTGTCCAGGACCACAAAGTGACATTGTCCCCATTGAAAACCAACCCCAACATCGGCTCCTTTGGGTCAGAAAGCCTGTCTGTAATGTTTACATCCCTAGGGCTTCTCCTGGTGCATCAGAGGGCATAGGTGGTTGATAAACACATGTGCAATGAATGAAGGGGAAAATGAACCACTGTTCTCTTGATTTTGCTGTCAGGACAATTAGATGGTAAAACCTCTGGGATTGCAGCCATGAAATTGAAAGACGCTTACTCCTTGGAAGGAAAGTTATGACCAACCTAGATAGCATATTCAAAAGCAGAGACGTTACTTTGCCAACAAAGGTCCGTCTACTCAAGTCTATGGTTTTTCCAGTGGTCATGTATGGATGTGAAAGTTGGACTGTGAAGAAAGTTGAGCGCTGAAGAATTGATGCTTTTGAACTGTGGTGTTGGAGAAGACTCTTGAGAGTCCCTTGGACTGCAAGGAGGTCCAACCAGTCCATTCTGAAGGAGATTGCTTACTCCTTGGAAGGAAAGTTATGACCAACCTAGATAGCATATTCAAAAGCAGAGACGTTACTTTGCCAACAAAGGTCCGTCTACTCAAGTCTATGGTTTTTCCAGTGGTCATGTATGGATGTGAAAGTTGGACTGTGAAGAAAGTTGAGCGCTGAAGAATTGATGCTTTTGAACTGTGGTGTTGGAGAAGACTCTTGAGAGTCCCTTGGACTGCAAGGAGGTCCAACCAGTCCATTCTGAAGGAGATCAGTCTTGGGTGTTCATTGGAAGGACTGATGCTGAAGCTGAAACTCCAAAACTTTGGCCACCTCATGCGAAGAGTTGACTCATTGGAAAAGACTCTGATGCTGGGAGGGATTGGGGGCAGGAGGAGAAGGGGACGACCGAGGATGAGATGGCTGGATGGCATCACTGACCTGATGGACGTGAGTTTGAGTGAACTCCAGGAGTTGGTGATAGACAGGGAGGCCTGGCGTGCTGCAATTCATGGGGTCGCAAAGAGTCGGACACGACTGAGCGACTGAACTGAACTGAAGACAACTTAGCATTATCTATAAAATCACAATTAATATGCCCTGTGATCCAGTCATTTTTCTGTAGGAATTTCTTCTGCAGCTTTACTCATACATGTGTAAAATGATCATCGTTCCAGGTTATGTACTGAAGCTTTGTTTTAATAACAAAAGATAGGATGTCTTACGGCCCATCTGTGGGACACAGTAACTAAATCATGGCGCTTCATACCCCGGAATGCAAGACAGCTGCCGCTAGAAGGAGAAACCCTCCATGTACTGACTCACAGGATGTATTGTGGAACTTTAAAGAGCAAAATGCAGAGTGGACTATTTGTACTTAATTGTATCTGTATAAAGAAACACTGTTTCCATTGTTTCCCCATCTATTTGCCATGAAGTGATGGGACCCGATGCCATGATCTTAGTTTTTTGAATGTTGATTCTTAAGCCAGCTTTTTCACACTCCTGTTTCACTTTCGTCTAGACTCTTTAGTTCCTCTTCACTTTCTGCCATAAGGTTGGTGTCATATGCATATCTGAGGTTATTGATATTTCTCCCAGTGATCTTGATTCCAACTTGTACTTCATTCACCAGCCCTGCATTTTCCATGATGTACTCTGCATATAAGTTAAAAAAGCAGGGTGACGATATACAGCCTTGACGTATTCCCAGTTCATTGTTTCATGTTCGGTTCTAACTGTTGCTTCTTGACCTGCATACAGATTTCTCAGGAGGCAGGTCAGGTGGTCAGGTGGTCTGGTGTTCCCATCTCTTTTAAGAATTTCCCACAGTTTGTTGTGATCCACACAGTCAAAGGCTTTGGCATAATCAATAAAGCAGAAGTACATGTTTTTCTAGGATTCTCTTGCTTTTGCTATGATCCAGTGGATGTTGGCAATTTGATCTCTGATTCCTCTGCCTTTTCTACATTCAGCTTGAACATCTGGAAGTTAACGGTTCATGTACTGTTGAAGCCTGGCTTAGAGAATTTTGAGCATTACTTTGCTAGTGTGTGAGATGTTTGAGCATTCTTTGGCATTGCCTTTCTTTGGGATTGGAATGAAAACTCACCTTTTCCAGTCCTGAGGCCACTGCTGAGTTTTTCAAATTTGCTGGTATGTTGAATGCAGCACTTTAACAGCATCATCTTTTAGGATTTGAAATAGCTCAACTGGAATTCCATCACCTCCACTAGCTTTGTTCATAGTGATGCCTCCTAAGGCTCACTTGACTTCGAATTCTGGGATGTCTGACTCTAGGAGAGTGATCACACCATTGTGTTTATCTAGGTCATTAAGATCTTTTATGAATAGTTCTTCTGTGTATTCATGCCACCTCTTAATATCTTCTGCTTCTGTTAGGTCCATACCATTTCCATCCTTTATTGTGCCCATCTTTTCATGAAATGTTCCCTTGGTATCTCTGATTTTCTTGAAGAGATCTCTAGTCATTTCCATTCTATTATTTTCCTCTATTTGCATTGATCACTTAGGAAGACTTCTTATGTCTCCTTGCTATTCTCTGGAACTCTGCATTCAAATGATTATATCTTTCCTCCTCTCCTTTGCCTTTAGCTTCTCTTCTTTTCTCAGCTATTTGTAAGGCCTCCTCAGACAACCATTTTGCCAAAATCACTGCAGATGGTGACTGAAGCCATAAAATTAAAAGACATTTGCTCCTTGGAAGAAAAGCTATAACCAACCTAGTGAAATGAAGTTGCTCAGTTGTGTCCCAACTCTTTGCGACCCCATGGACTGTAGCCTACCACACTCCTCCATCCATGGGATTTTCCAGGCAAGAATATTGGAGTGGGTTGCCATTTCCTTCCCCAGAGCATCTTCCCGAACCAGGGATCGAACCCGGGTCTCCCACATTGTAGGCAGACACTTTACCCTCTGAGCCACCAGGGAAGTCCTTACCAACCTAGACAGCATATTAAAAAGCAGAGATGTTACTTTGCCAACAAAAGTCTGTATAGTCAAAGCTATGGTTTTTCCAGCAGTCATGTATGGATGTGAGAGTTGTACTATAAAGAAAGCTGAGCGATGAAGAATGGATGCTTTTGAAATGTGATGTTGGAGAAGACCCTTGAGAGTCTTGTAGCAGGGAGATCCAACCAGCCCATCCTGAAGGAAATCAGTCCTGAATATTCATTGCAAGGACTGATGCTAAAGCTGAAACTCCAATACTTTGGCCATCTGAGATGAAGAACTGACTGAATGCAAAAGACCCTGATGCTGGGAAAGATTGAAGGCGGGAGGAGAAGAGGATGACAGAGGATGAGACAGTTGGATGGCATCACTGCCTTGATGGACGTGAGTTTGAGCAAGCTCCAGGAGATGGTGAAGGACAGGGAAGCCTGGTGTGCTGCAGTCCACGGAGTCATGAAGAGTCAGACACAACTGAATGACTGAACTGAACTGAAAGAAACTCTGGAAGAACACGCCAGGTGCTGATACTAGTAGCCACATGTGGGCGGTGAGGGGTGGGAATGGGATGGATCTGGGCAGTACAAGAGCAAAAAGTGGAGGAAGATTTTTCACTGAGTTCCTGTTTGTGCTTTCCTATTTTTAAACCTTATATATGTATTGCCTACTTGAAATAATTCTTTTTTGGCTGTGGTGCATGGCTTTTGGAATTTTAGTTCCTTGACCAAGTTTCAAACCCATGCCCCGTGCAGTAGAAGCATGGAGTCATAACCACTGGACCTGCAGGGAAGTCCCCAAATAATTATTTTCACAAGGCAGAAAATTGTAATGGAATTTACATGTAGTAAAATGTGCACAGTTCTAATAATTGGTTAATTCAATAAAATCTTATTATAATAGTTACTGCTGCAAAGAAGAGTTCTATATTAAAATATGGAAAAACCTTTTTCAAATCCCTGCCCACTCACATCCCATATAAAAATACTGGGTATTTCTAGTTTTAATAAAGTGCCCTCTAAAAAAAGTTTCTGGGCAACACATGTCTCTCTAGTCCAGTGTAACACTCAGTAGTTTTCCCGCAATTATACCTGCAAGAAGCCACTGCCTGAATGTTTACTGAGACACAGCCGAGGATGCTCTGAGGGGCATGAAATGAACAAAGATAATCAAGTAGAATGAAAAACCCAAGCCAGGGACTTCCCTGGTGGTCTGCTGGTTAAGAATCAGCCTCCCAATTTGGGGAACACAGGTTTGATTCCTGGTTGAGGGACTGAGATCCCACATGCCTCGGAGTAACCTAAACCCAGGCACCGCAACTAGAGAAGGCCAGTGTGGCAAGGAGAACGCAGCACAGCCAAAAGCAAACAAATAAACAAAAAAACCCAGCCAGAGCCCCAGTATTATCATTCAGTCTTAAGCGCTAAGTCGTGTCCAACTGCAACCCCATGGACGGCAGCACACCAGGCTTCTCTGTCCTTCACCAGCTCCCAGAGACCACCCCACCTTGAGATGCCTTCGTCCCTGGTCTGTAACCCCACTTTGGAGGCAAAACAGCTGGGGGTCCAGGGCATGGCTCTCAGCTCCGGGCCTCACTGGGGGGTCCGCAGCTGTTCCCTGTCTCTGTCTCTGATGGTACTAGTGGTGATCCCCTTGCTAGGTGGTGGTGAGAGTTACATGAATTAACACTCGAAAGGACCTCAGGGTCCTGCCTGGAACGTGATGAGCACTTAATCGATGTTACTTGCGGCCGTTTTGTCCTTGGATTCTCTGTCTCCTTCTCCAGCTCGTTTTCCAGTTCCCCGAAGGTGACTCAGCTTGGCCTGTTCACCTTCTTTCCTCTGTGCATTTTATCACATGATCCTTCTGAGCTCCATCCAGCATGGGCAGTGAGCTCTGAGTCCTTCCTGCTTTTTCCCCCGAGCTCCAGCCCCAGTCCCAGTACCCCCAGACCCTGACTCGGTGGCTCCGTCAGCACCAGCATTAACACTCCTGGATCCCAGTTTGTTGTCTCTGGAAGATGGGCTCTTTGATGTCTCCCTGGACTTTGATGTCCAACTAGCTGGTGAGTCCTTCACTTGTCTGCACCCTGCCCGCCCTGGTGCTCCCCTGAATTGGCGTTCTCACCACGCACCAGAACAAAGCTGTAACTCCTGCTTCCTCCCACCTGCACCTCACCACCGATTAATCACAAATTGTACAATAAATCTCACACGACCTTCTTCTGCTCTCAGAGGCCTCTGGGGTCTCCTCCTGTCCAATCTACTAACTCCAAGCTCCCAGAAGCTCGTGCAGCTTTCCCGGATCCAGCTCCCAACGATTCCTTTGCCAGCTCAGCCTCTTCAAGCTCGAAGTCTTTTTCACATCACTCAGCTCAAAGGGTTGTTGACCAACTTCCACTACTTATTTATTTATTTATTTTGGCTGCACGTGGTGTCTTAGTTTCCAGACAAGGGATCAAATCTGGGCCCTCATGGACCCTGAACTGGAGGGCAGAGTCAACCACTGGACCGGAGGGGAACTTCTCCCACCTCCACTACTGAAATCCCAAATCCTATTCGCCCTCCAAAGCCCAGTGTTTGCGACACCTCCTCCAGGCAGCGCTTCCTGACTTATTGACCCTCTTCAGCTCTTTTACACTTTGTACCACTTTTATTCTACTTCTCACTTAGTGCTTCATGTTGTAATTGTTCTTCATTTCCACGGCCTGGCCCTCCTGACAGATCACAGACTTTGTGGGCAGGGACCCTATTCGGTGTACATCTGTGCCTCAGACAGTTCACATAGATTCTTCATACACGTGAACGAACAAGTAAAATCATAGTGTTTTGAACCCAGTTCTGTGTGTGATTTTTCCAAAAAATCTGATAGGAGCAATGGCTGCCACCGAGTCATAACGTAAACCAGAAAGTACACTTTAGAGGATAATTTAATTTCCTTGGCTCATTAAATCCCATAATTCGGGAAGTGGCTTCAGTGATGTGGTCATTTTCCTTTTCAGCCCCAAACCCAGACCATTAGCTCATGAAGAGTCAACATGTGGGAATGTTTATCAGCTTCTAAATGCCAGCACAGACGTGCTGCTGCTGCTAACAGCCAGTCAGTTAGCAGACACAGTCCTTCATGCGCCCAGACGTTTGCACGAGAAAGAGAGAAAAGCAAAACCCATTTAAGGTGTCCTCACTGCCTGGAGGCTTTTCACCTGATTACAATACAAAGTCAGCACCCTTAAAATAGTTAAAAAATCAATAAGGCTAGCGAGTTCCCTGGTGGCCTCCTGAGTTGGATTCTTCTGGTGTTCTCACTGCCGGGGCCTGGGTTCCATCCCTGGGCGGGGATCTGAGATCCCACAAGCTGTGCAGCCAAAATAAAAACAGAGAGGGCTAGTGTGTATGGTATTGGTAATGTTAGAGGAATTTAGAGAAAAGAGGGATAAAGATAATACCATTTGAGTGCTTAGTATTCGTCAACTTATTATCGTTATTTCATAGGGTTTCCCCCCATATCTTATGAGCTAAGTATTAATATTTTCATTTTACAAATAAAGAAACCAAGGTTACAGGTTAGGTGATTTTTCTCAAGGCCTAGAAACGTAAATAAAAAAATTGTCTACCAGTTGGGTTTAAACACACTCTGCTTCCATCCTGGATCAGCTCCCTGGACCCCGCTCTGAAACTGAACCGCTGTTTTGCAGAAAGGTCAATAGTTCTTTACTTCTTAAACAATGTTGCTCCTGACTTCGCTGTTGCTCCTAACTTCCCCTATGGCACCGAGGGCCTCCACCAAGTGTCTCAACAACCTGCCCTCCAGCCGGAGGGCCAAACACTTCCTATTTTGAACTCTGGGCAGAAGGGAATATCTCAGACCTCACTTCCTTTTACCGATTCCAGTGTTTAGGCCACTACGTCTTAGTTAAATGTTTTTGATGGTAAGTAACTGAAAGACATAAGCAAGCATAAAAAGAGAAAGCTTGTTACAAGGATGTGAAGAAATGTCATCAAACCCCAGGTGTCACATCTGGTCAAGCTTCCCAAGGGCCTGGGGCCTGGGCCTGGGAGGTGCTGTCCCCCATTCTTCCCTAGGTGTTGGTTCGGGTCCCCCGCTGGCACAGGCAGAGGATGCTGCCCTGTGTTTCCAAGTTCAAAGTCGTGGAAGAGATTCACTAGTGCCTAGGGACCCCGACTTCAGATTTACAGGTGAGAAAGCCGGCGGCTCCCTGTGTCAAGTGTCCAGGGAGTACTGGCCCTTGCAGTCCTTCCCTGTGTGGGGGGCACTTGGGGAGAGAGTCTTGAAAAAATCAAATCCACCCAAACGGACCTACTGCAGTCTACCTTGCCCAGCTACCTCACCCTAGAAAAATCTCCACCTTCCTTCCAATCCCAGCTCAAGAGCCATGATTTTGATTTTTTTTTTGCCTTAAACCAGTTTTAGGACATCCCACCTTTTAGGTCCTCGCAAAAGACAGTTGCTCCAGAAACGTA
>SJYR01000439.1:1656277-1672660 GCA_006410655.1 Kobus ellipsiprymnus | reverse complement strand
ACCCCAGACCTGGAGGGGGCGGAGCGGTGAGCTCTGCCCCTGTCTCTTATACACATCTAGATGTGTATAAGAGACAGACTCAGACCAGCTCTGAGGGCCTGGGAGCAAACATGCGTCTTCCCACCGCGGCCAGCAGCCCCCACTGGGACTTCAGGAAGTGGAGCTGTTGGGACCTCCCCCCTACGCCCACCCCCTCACCTCCTGCCGAGAGTGTCCTCTGCAGAGCACTTCCTGGCCTAATTAAGCAGGGTAATGAGCAGCTGGGGTGGGGGGATGAAAGCCCTGGGTGGCTGGAAGCTGGGACGGTTTACGATGGGCTTCTGCAGCTGGTGACACTCAGGGAAGTCAGTTCTCACAACCCTGGGGGGGCTGCCTGCCGCTCCCACAGCAAGCCCAGGGAATGCTGGGTCTTAGAAGGGGGCCTGGCGGGGGTCCTGAGGGGCTCGGGTCTGGGCGAGCAGCTGGTCCAAGCTCTGGCTCAGGCCCTGGCTTCCCCCCAGGCCCGGGCATCCTTGGTGACCACACATGTCACCCCATTTCGTTTGATGCTATGGCAGAGCCAGGGGCGGCTTCCTAAGACCACGGGCTCAGAGTGAGGAAATCTGAGCTGGAGCACAGGCGCCCAGGCAGTGGGCTGCAGGAGCCCCCAGGCAGGAGCCCTGGGGGGACTGGAGGCTGACCGCAGGCCTGACCTTCAGAGACCCTCGGGCCAAAGGTCAGCTGTTATCACCCCAACCTGTGCCCACAGCTAGAACCCCCGCTTCACAGCTACAGCCTCTGCGTTGCACTGGTGTCTGTCCATCTCTCTGCACTTACTGGTCAGTGCTCAGGGGAGGATCGCGGAGCTAGCCATCCAGTCATTCAGCTGTCACCTTCCCATCAGTAAGGAGAGGGTTTGTGGGTGCCCCCCGCCCAGTATATTATGAGCCCATGCCCTGCACTGTCCTCAGGGCTGGCCATGGGAGGTGCCCATGGCCAGTCCCCTCCTGAGGCCTTTCAGACTGGAAGCCTGGTGAGCATTTGCCCTGATCACCCGGGGCAGAGCTGTGTCCACTGGGTCGTCACTGAAGGCAGGAGACGCAGGACCACCCCCCCACACACACACACACAAAGTTGACACTTTTGCCTTCCCTGGTTTCCTAAATCCATCCTGTTTGGGGCCTAGTCTTCAGAGCCCTGGCTCCTCACTGCACCTTCTGGGACCAGGGCCCAGGCCGGCCACAGGGAGTCTTTGGGGTCCCTGTTTCTCCACCCCTTCGTCTCCTCTCTGGACTCAAATTCCCGTCGATTCTCCGGGCCTCTTCTTTCTCTTTCTTTTCTCCTAGTTTTACTGAGAAACAGTGACACGTGACCCTGTGTGAATTCAAGGTGCACAGCACAACGACTGGATGTGTGTACTGTGGAATGTCCCTCCTTCTGGACAAAGGGCGGGCGGGTCACAGGTAACCACAGTTCCGGTTTCTGCCCCCAGGTGGGTGTTTGTGGAACATGGTCTGCGGTCTTCGGAGATGCAGCGGCTAGTGCCTGAGCCGTCCCCCCACCCAGCCCTGGGCCCTTCCCCGTGGGCAGCTCCCGGCCTCTCTGCCTCCCGTGGGCCGGTGACGCTGCTGAGAAACTTCAGGCAGAGGCCTTGGTGGGACAGATAAGGGGCAGTTCTCTCATTTGCAGCGAATATTCCCAACGGCCTGAGCTGGAGCCTCAAGGCTGGTCAGCCTTGTCTGGAGACGGAAAATCGTGGGCATTTAGGCTGAAGGCCAGGAGCTGGAGAGGCTGCTCTGGGCGGGTGGGTTCCGGGGAGCTCAGGGCCTGTGCAAGAGCCCCTGCCCAGAGGTGAGGGTATCTCAGGGGCAAGCAAACAGAGGGACCGTCCCAGGAGGCTCAGCGCAGCCCCTAGAGTGTCCTTGGGGGCCAGGGACTCGGGAAGATGCTGCCCTGGAGGAGACAAGCTCACCACCCTGCAGGGCCCCACTCCCTTCTCATCCACACGCTTGTACTTCACCGCTCACTTACCTCTGTGCTTACATGCCATCTGTGTTCAGAAGGGACTCCAGGCCATTTCTAGGTGATGGTGTGGCTCCAGGAATCCAGAGCAGGTGAAGGGTTGAGGTCCAGGCTGTTGGGGAAGCAGGGCTGGTAAGAGGATGATGCCAGCAGAAAACACAGGTTCGAGGAAATGCTGTGACGTCTGAGCTGAGGAGCCACTCCCAGCCGCCTGCCTGGTGGTGGTGACAGAGAGGGAAACTGTGTCTGATGGAGAGGGCTCCCTTCCCGCCCCCACCTGATGTGCAGCCTTGCTCAGGTGCGCTCCGTTCTGCCGGTTGGCAGGGCTCTGCCCCCTCACCAGGCTGAAGGCCACTGGCCCTGCTTCCAGACCCAGCATGGCCATCCCCGTCAGCATCCATGGTCTGGGCCAGATGCCTCCACAGTGTCCGTCCAGCAGCCCTGCCAGGGCCCTAGGTGACCGCAGACCTCACCTCCAAGTGCCCTGAGCAAGCGCACTGCCCGGTGCATGGAACTCAGTAAGTTATTTGCTGCCCACAAGTTTTTTTTTTTTGCCCTAAATTATGTGCCACACCTCACTAATTACCCTATGTGTATTCTCTCCTGTGACTCTGGTAATTATCCAGTGACATGCGTGCTATCATTATGTCCACTTTACAGATGAGGAAACTGAGATCGGGGTCGGGCCTGAGGGCTCCCAGTGGTGGAACTGGCTTCCTAACTCGCCCTACTGGAGACTGTAGGGAATTTTCTGCTTCAGTTCAGTTCAGTTCAGTTCAGTCACTCAGTCGTGTCCGACTTTTTGCGACCCCATGAATTGCAGCACGCCAAGCCTCCTTGTCCATCACTAACTCCAGGAGTTCACTCAGACTCGTGTTCATCAACTCCGTGATGCCATCCAGCCATCTCATCCTCGGTCATCCCCTTCTTCTCCTGCCCCCAGTCCTTCCCAGCATCAGAGTCTTTTCCAGTGAGTCAACTCTTCGCTTGAGCCTTTTATTGGGACGGTTTTTCTCTGTAGTCAGACGGTTCGCCCTGGAAGGAACAGGAAAAGGCCTCTCCTCACGTCCAGGGTGCTTGCTGTGTCAGGGGAGCTTGGGGAGTAGTTTTGTCACTGACAGAGGGAACGTTATGACCCTTTGTGAGCAGTCGGTTTGACCAAAGTCACAGTGGGGTGTCCCAGACGCACAGACGCGGGGCTCCTGTCAGGCCCCAGAGCAGAGGGCTGGAGCAGAGCCAACTCCTACTCCTTGTCATTTTCCTGTTTATTGAAACTTAACCCCAGTTCTCCAAACAAGACGAAGGTGAGATGTGCAGCAGTAGGAGAGGCCCGCCAGGCCAGGGTCGGGGGTCCGGCCTGTGGACGGCAGGCCCCTGTCTCCCTTGCAAAGCCTTCTCTGCGGCCACTTTCTCCCCCCAGGTGGGGTCCTCTGCTCTCACTGAGGGAGGCCTGGGGAGCCTCCTTCTGACCTTGCGGCCTCCCTGCCTCCCTGGAGTGGCCAAGGCTTTCACCCAGGGCCCCCGAGTCCTCCTCACACCCAAGACCCTGGGCTGGGTCTGGAAACATTTTGGTTGTCGTAACTGGGGCCACAAAGAGGAACGGCTTGGCCCCAAGCGTCAGTAGTGCGTGGACAGCGGCTGAGGACCCTGCCCCACGAGCAAGGAGGGACCACCCGCCAGCACCACGTGGACCTCCTGGGGCACTGGGTGTGGGGCCCTTTGCTCCTCCCACTTCCACTGTCCCCTTTCCACCTTGCCTCCCACAGAATTTACAGGAAAGGACATGATTGTATTTATTGGTTTATTTTCTGGCCTCTCCATAGTTCTCCATCCAGGGATTGACCCCCTCCCACATGTCCCGCTCCCCAGCAGGGGAAGCACCAGAATGCTGGTGTTTTACATACATCACCTTCATGTCACCTGGAAAATAAAGAGGAGCTGAACTGTGAGGCAGACCGTGCTTTCACTTTGCCACTGGGAACACGAAGGCTCAGAGAGATGATGTAGCCTGTCCAGGATCACACAGCCCTCAGAGTTTGAGCCCAGCTCCCAGCCTTGCAGCCCAGCCCTCCTGCTGCTTGCCACAGAGTGGCATCAGGCTGTCTGGACATCAGGCTGTGTGGACGAAGGGCCCAGGGTCGGCACCTGGACAGGAGCTTGTTTTCCTCAAACAGGAGGGAGTGTGGGCGCTTCGGGGTAAGACAGGCTGGCATTGTCCTGGATGCCCTGTTCAGCTTCTCAGAACTCAGGTGAGCTGGGAGTAACCCGAACTCAAATTGCCGAGGAAACCTCTGGGGGCCCCACCAGCTCTCCCAGGACGGGCCTTCAGTGGTACAGCCCCGGGCGCCGGGGGCTTGTTACCCAGAGCAGCCCGGAGCTGACTGCCAGCCCAGAATCTGTTGTGACAACGTTTAGTTTGTTAATGAGAGCGTGTGTGTGTGTGTGTGTGTGTGTGTGTGTGTNCCGGGGGCTTGTTACCCAGAGCAGCCCGGAGCTGACTGCCAGCCCAGAATCTGTTGTGACAACGTTTAGTTTGTTAATGAGAGCGTGTGTGTGTGTGTGTGTGTGTGTGTGTGTGTGTGTACGCGCACACACAGGAGCGCTACCAGCATGGTGGCCTGTTCTCAGGGTTTCCCCTGGGCCCTGGCCTCTGGGCGCCCCTCCACCCCGACACCTCCTGCATCTGCATTAGATGGACCCCTTCCTCGTGGGTTTCCTGGGCTTGGCAGCCTCGCATTCCTCAGGGACGGGGGGCTGCACAACTGTTTTGCTGGAAGTGGCTTCTGGGGGTGGGGTGGGGGATGTAGGGCTCCTCCCCAACCCTGGTGTTGGAGGGGGTGGGGAATGCAGGGCTCCTCCAAGGCTCTTCCCCAGCCCTGGCGGGGGTGGTGGGGGAGTGAGCAGCTGCCTCTGCGGGGAGCCTGGCTGCTGAGGATGGAGGCAGAAGGGGAGGAGGGGTGGGGCTTGGGGACCTCGGCGACGCTGTTGCTGTCGGGGGAGGAGGAGGAGGAGCAGCTGCTGACTTGTTTATCTGCTCAGCTGTTTGTGTCCAGGAGCCCGAGAGAGACAGAAGCAGCTGGGAGTGGAAAAAACTGCCGGGCAGGGCCGGCCCGCCTTCTATCTCGGCCGCAGGTCCTGACACCAAAGCAGAACCGCCAGCCCAGGAGAGACTGGAAGGGGCCTCCCTCCCCCCACCTCAGAAGGGCTTCTCTGGGGCCCTTGTGCTTGTCTCTGCCGTGCAGACACCCGTGTGCCATCCTCGCCCTGGCTGGGGGCAGCATCATCACCGGGGGTCGGGGAGGGGCAGGGTCCTCACCTAGAGGCAGGATCCTCACTGGGGAGCAGGGTTCTCCCTGGAGGCAGAGTCGTCCAGGGCAGCACCCCCAGGTTAGCACTGGCACAGACATTCCCAGGCCCCTGTCTGCTCTGTCTCCCTTGTGAGCTGCCAAGTCCCTGGGGCCAAAGCCGCTAGGTTCTGGACCTTGCGTCAGCTGGACCGAACCGGTGACAAATAGTCTCCAGCAGGACTGCCCCAACCCTGCTCCTTCTCCCCGAAGCCCCCACCGCTCACCTCTTTGACTGCCCCAGACCTGGCAGACTCACCCGCTGCTTCCCTCCCCGGGGCCTCATAGATTGTTTGGTTTTGACCAGGTTAGTAAACACACCAGCCCTCGCAGCAGAGTCGGCTGTAATCACAGTGCAATTTCCACAGTTTGCTTGTTTTTCCCCTTGGCTCTTTTTCCACCTTATTATTTCCTTCTTGCTGTTTGTTTACATGAGAACATGGCTGGAACTCCCTCCCCACCCCCCACCCAAGACGAGTCTGGTGGCAGAGGATACTTTCTGTCTCTGGAGCTCAAAGTCAGGCCCCTCTGTTGACAGAGGCTCTGCTGCTCGGGCCCTGGGCCTGGGGGCTGGGGTGGTGTGAGCGTTGCAGAGGCTTGGACATTATTCGCGATGATGCCTGTGGCCAGAATGCCCACAGGGCTCAGCTCTCTGCTATGGACACAAGACCCCTGGGGGTTGCGTGGTGCCCATGGGCAGGAAGGAGAAGAGCAGGCTGAGCGATCTGAGGAAGGACGAACCTGAGACTGTTGGTCCGTGGGTGGAGGGCGGGGGTCCTTTCTCTGGAGAGGCAGAGGGTGGGAGAGTGAGAGCAGGGATCAGCAGGCCCTCCTTGGCTGCTAACGAGTTAGGTGGTCTGGGCAGACACTTCCCCTCCATGGGCATCCTGCTTAAAGGCAGGATTTGGGGCTCTGATGTCTGGGTCCTTTTCGGCTTTACGGATTTTCTCCTTTTAGAATGCTAATTTCTTTGTCTATAGCCCATTTCCTCCTCCAGAGACCAGGTAGCCCCATAAAACCACTACTTAATGGTGCTGGTAACCCAGCTGGCGTGGATGACTGCCTGCTTCCCTGAGCCCGGATGCTCTAGCAAAGACCGGTTAAAACTTTGATCACTGGGGAGCTCTGGAAGCTTCCCTCTGACGGGTCAGGGGCTCCAAAGGGCAGGAGGGCCAGGGTACCATGATCCTTAGCGTTTCCTGTGCTATTTCTATGGAACAAGGGCCCCTCCCCCAGACCCCTTACACCACTACACCTCCCTCCAGGCACGTTCCCTGAGCTCTGCTTGACAGAACTTGACTGAAGTCAGGCTCGGGCTCTTCGCCTTTTTAATTTAAATTTTATTCGTTTTTGCACACAGGATTCTCCATATTCATGGTGGCCAGCAAGATCTTTAGTTGGGGCCTGTGGGATCTGATTCCCTTACCAAGGATTGAACCCAGGCTCCCTGCATTGGGAGCGCAGTCTTAGCTACTGAAAGTCCCCTTTACCCTTTTAAAAATTTTGGCTGCACCATGTGGCCTGTGGGATCTTAGTCGCCCGGCCTGGGATTGAACCTGTGTCTCCTTCAGTGGAAGCACATAGTCTTAAACCCTAGATTTCAGGGAAGTCCAGGCCAGGACTCTTGGGCCTCAGATTGTATTCCTGTCAATTTACCAATGTTGTTGCTGGACACAAAGGATTACAGCAGACACACACGACCTGGTCCTCAGAGGACACATCTGTCCTGGGTCCCCCATCACTCCCCACAATTTCAGGGAACATGGGAAAGGACATCATTACACTGACCAAAGAACGTATTTCAAAGGTGACGGTGGAATTTCTTCCTTATTTTTAAGAAAACTGGGTCAACTATACTCCAATAAAATAACTAAAAAAAATAAAACTGGAAACTAGAAATTCATTTCAGTAGAAGTGCATTTGCAATCATATATATCTATATATTTTAAGCTGAAAGTTAGACCTCAAAGGCCTGATTAGATTCTGATTAAAGCTTCTTGGCAAGAACACAGCCTACGTGCTGCCTCTGGTTCTATTACTAAGGGAGGCATCATTGGGGGGGGTGGGGCTTATCATAGGGGGAGATGTCTCCAGGGAGGGGTCAGGCAAGAAGGAAGCAGACAAGGGCTGGTTCCTAAGACAGGTTCCTACGACAAATCTCAGGACATGTGCCAGGGCAGAGGGTCCTCCTTTAAGACTGGGGGCCTAAGAGGCAAGCTCAGACTCAGGGCTCTAGAGAGCAGCCATCCAGAGAGCCCTGAGCTGCAGCCCAAGGCCCCTCCCAGGAGCTCCTGGGCATCTGTGTGCAGTGGGGCAAAGGAACAGGGCTGATGCAGAGACAGGCAGACCCAGTGTGGCAGGTTCTAAGCTCTTTGGTCTTGGGCTGCTGCTGCTGCTAAGTCACTTCAGTCATGTCCGACTCTGTGCGACCCCATAGATGGCAGCCCACCAGGCTCCCCTGTCCCTGGGATTCTCCAGGCAAGAACAATGGAGTGGGTTGCCATTTCCTTCTCCAATGCGTGAAAGTGAAAAGGGAAAGTGAAGTCGCTCAGTCGCGTCTGACCCTTAGCGACCCCATGGACTACAGCCTACCAGGCTCCTCCGTCCATGGGATTTTCCAGGCAAGAGTACTGGAGTGGGCTGCCATGGCTTTGGTCTTGGGCAGGTAACTCGAACTCCTTGAGCCTTGGTTTCCCTGGCACCGTAATTATCCTACGTAACAGAGGAGTTTTAGAAAAGACCCTGATGCTGGGAAAGATTGAAGGCAGGCGGAGAAGGGGACGACGGAGGAAGAGATGGTTAGGTGGCATCACTGATTCAACGGACGCGAGTTTGAGAAAGCTCTGGGAAATGGCGAAGGACAGAAAAGCCTGGAGTGCTGCAGTCCACGGGGTCGCAAAGAGTTGGATATGACTGAGCAACTGGACAACAACAAAAGAGGAGTTTTAGGGGCTAGCACCCACGGACAGGGACCCCAGCACAGAGGGTGCCCATGAGACGAGCTCGTGGTAGTGGAGAGAGCTGTGGACACAGTGATGGGCCGGGTCCAGCGGGTGGGGCTGCCCCTCCTCCCAGGAGTAGGGAGCCCCCAGGTGCTGGGTGAGGTGAGGCTTGGAGCAGCTGGAGCTTTGCCACATAAGGGACTGTGGATTCTCTGATTAGGAGGAGCTGGTGGGTGGAGGCTGGCAGGGCAGGGTCATGTCACGTGTCTTCAGGGCCAAGGCCCTCTCCGCCCGCTTGCTGCTGGTGGGGCTATGCCTGCTGGGACAGGTTCCCTGCCTTTGCTGTTTGAGTCCTGGGTTGACCCCATAGTCCTCTGTGATCTGGGTTTTAGGGCCTGTCACGTATGGACGAACTCTGTATTTAAGACGAGGGAGAACTCAGCTCTTGAGATTTAAAAATAAATGAACATTCAAACATAAAATGGTGACTGTGGCTTTAAACAGGAAAAACCCACCCTGAAATGTGGGTGATGAGCTGAGCAAGCAGTGAGAACCAGGATGAGAATGTGACTCTCCAGCCAGAATCATTTTGGTTTCCAACGACAGACAGAACGTGTAGCTAGGAGAGGCCTGAAGGGCAGGGTGTCTAATCCCACAACAAAAAAGTCCAGAAGAGGCGTTCAGACAGGCAGGCGCTCAACACTCTCACAGCTCTGTCCCAGCTTCTCTGTGGTCCCCTCAGCTCTGCCCTCGTGACCCAAGGTGGCTGCTGCAGCGCCCACTCTTACACACATTGTTCAGTTCAGTTCATTTGCTCAGTAGTGTCTGACTCTTTGCAGCCCTGTGGACTGCAGCACACCAGGCTACTCTGTCCATCACCAACTCCACAACATACCATTGTGACAAAAAGCAAAGATGGCAAAGGTGCGGTGGGTGTCTGCTCCAAAACCCCCTGTCAAGGTCAGGGTCACCTCGTGCTCTGACCAGAGCAGGTCACATACCTGCTCCAAACCAGTCTGTGTCTAAAAAGCCAGCCCCCCTCTCCAAACGTGGGTCCAAAATCACATTTCACCCCCTGGGGCTGGGCCCACCTCCCCTGAAGGTATTACCTCTGTACAAAACCAAAGGAGTCAAGCAGAAGTTGGTGGAGGGCCAGCAAGGTCAACAGTGGTAACGAAGGAGCATCATCCCCCGAGCCACTGTCGTGAGGTTCTTGGGGAGAGAAGCAAGATTCGAGAAAGGCCCCGGTGTGCAGAGAGCAAACCCATGTGCAGGAGCGCGAGAGGACAGACCAAACTGTGGGGCGGCCTGGCCTTTGGGGAGGGTCACCAAGTGAGAAGTTTGCCTCCTTTAAGAGAAAACTGAGAACTGATTCTGTGACAGCAGGGCGGCCACAACGGCTGTGCCACCTGCCTGGACCCAGAGCCAGGTGTCAGGCCGTGGTCTGGGGACCCTCTTGGGCCCCATGCTGAGGATCTGGGAGTGGGAGGTGGTCATACGCTTGTCTGAGAGGAGCAGCTGGTTTTGCCTTGAATGGAGGGTCCAGTTTTGCCCAATCTGCAGATCTTTCAAGAGAAGTTCAAACTTTAAAATGTTATACGAAACTGACTTGCTTAAAAAAGCTACAGATTAAAACAAAAATGATAATTTGGTGGCCCAGGGACTTCCCCAGTGGTCCACGCTCCCAGTGGAGGGGACCCGGCGTCAATCCCTGATCAGGGAACTAGATCTCACATAGCCACAACTAAGACCCAGCATAGCCAAATAAATAAATAAGTAAAATATTTTAAAATAAAATACGGTGGCTCAAATGCATCTGTGGGTTAGATTTTGACCTGCAGGTAAACAGGTTTGGAAAATGGGGAAATGTTACTGGGATAATGAAGATGTTATCAAACATATTTATGTTAATTATTAAACAACTTGACTGTAAATTTACTAAAAACCATTCAACTGTAGAGTGAGATGGATGAATTATATGATACATCAATATGCCTCTGCTGCCAAGTCGCTTCAGTCGTGTCCGACTCTGTGTGAGCAGGCTCCGCCGTCCCTGGGATTCTCCAGGCAAGAACACCAGAGTGGGTTGCCATTTCCTTCTCCAATGCATGAAAGTGAAAAGGGAATGTGAAGTCGCTCAGTCGTGTCTGACTCTTCGCGACCCCATGGACTGCAGCCCACCAGGCTCCTCCGTCCATGGGATTTTCTAGGCAAGAGTATTGGAGTGGGTTGCCATTGTCTTCTCTATGAGGTATGAAACATTTGGACTACAGACTAGAGGCATATTCTTCCAAAGTCCTCCCCTGACCTGGTTTTGGGTTTTCTCCCACCTGCCCTGGGTGTTCTTGACAGCAGACCAGGACGACCTTCCCTGGTTGCCAAGGTCACTCTTGCTGGAGGTCCACCAACTCCTCAGAGTTGACATCTATCGATGGGGAGGAAGGAGAGCCTGGTGGTGACCGGAGGGCCATGGGGTCGCCTGGCCCCTTCCCTTGGCCAGCCCTGTGACCCTGGGCACGTCACCCTTTGGGGTCAGCTCCTTGGTTTCCTCATATCTGTGATGGGAATAGCTCCTGGAGGATTAAATGAGATGATATGTGACATATCCTCACAATGAAGCCCTCGGGGACTATACAGTTATCACTGGAAGATCTCATCTTGTAGAGCAGGCGCCCCCTTCCTCTACCCACTGTCTAGAACTCCATCACTAAGCTCCACTGTGCCCAAGGAGGGGGCTCCCGCACCCACTGGGGGTCCAGAGGCTCTCCAGATTTCAGCCCGAGTCTCATTACAGAGAGGTTTAGATGTGGACCTTGTGGGGCCTTGGGTGTTGTGGGTAGGGCTGAGGAAGGGCGCGAGCTGAAGGTGTTTCCTAGGAGTCAGATTTAGCCTCCTTTTCTTTAGAAATTCAAGAAGGGCTGATGGATACCCTCTGCTCCTATTAAAGCCAGATAGATGTCTGCAGAAGTGACGGTGCCCTGGAGTCACAGTCAGAGACACAGGGGATATAATGTGTGGAGGCTGTGACCCCACCACCATAGGGGCTTTGGGATTCCCAGGCCCAGGGAAGCTTGCCCTCACCACGTGTCCCTGCTCTCCCCGACCCCGCCTCCACCCTCCCTTCCACCGCCCCCCACCCCTGCCTGATTTTGCTCTGCTAATCTGAGGTCCACCCACCAACATGGCCCCTAAAAGGGCCCTGGGACCCTCACTCACCTTCCCAGTGAAGGTGAATTCTAATCTTGGTTTAGGCAGGTCTGTATTCACTGTGCAGCTCCTGAAATGAAAGCACCTTGGTTGCTACCCTGGACTCCCAGCCACAAACAGGGAGGCCCCGCCCTGATCAAGGGGCCCAAGAACTTTACCTGGGGACCCAGGAGGGGCTTTGTGACTCAGAGTGAACACAGGGGCCTTCCAGAGGGCAGTATGGGGTATGTGGGGTTGAAGGCAGGCACGGGGAACCAGGCCAGGTCAGACCCTTGACCTGGAAACTGCAGGGGAGAAAGAAGCTTGTATCAGCCCACCTGGCTGGTCCTCAGTTCCCTGAGTTCTCGTCCATCTGTGCGATTCCATTTATCCTTCCCAAATCCGGTAGCCTCTTCCTTCCCCTCTGCCCTCATCCTGTGGACCAGAGCCAGTGTGGCTAGGAGGGAGCCTGGGGCCCCTAAACAAGCCAGGGGCAGGCTGGGCTGGGGTAGGCTGCAGGAATGAGCTCCGGAGGCCTGCAGACAAGGCAGGGTGGCAGGGAGTCCCTTTTCTCCTCCACCCTGGGGGTGGAAAATGTCAGTTTACACCTGTTGTTGGGGAGTGGGGGACGATGGTGAGCAGAGCAAGCCCGGCAGTTGTCTGGAGGTTTTAGAAACTTGAAATGAAACTCTGAGATCTTGAGTCGTCCGTGTGACAGGCCTTCTGACAGCTTTCACTGTTTTGAACAGAGACCTATAGCGGGAGCAGCAGCTGGAGACCCCTGGCTGCTTCAGCCTCGGCCTCATAGCCCACCTCCCTCGCATCCAGCAGCACCTGAAGTCTGGCCACCAGTGGAACCGGGTCACTCATGGCTGGGAGGCTCCTGCTGCTTTCTAGGAATTTGTCCATTCGTTCCTCTCCCCCATTCCCCCCACCGCCAGCAACAATCTGAGCTCACTCAGACCCGGGGTCCAGGTATCTGACCACCATTCACTCCCAGGAAGCTCCTCCTGCTCAGACCAGACACGTCTGCCCTGCCAGGGGCCTGGGTTCACCACGTGGACGGGACCCTTTCTGTAAGCAGAAGATGAGATAGCCCTTCCTGGAAGCCTGGGGTGCTTTATTCCAAACTCAGTCGATACTTTTGTCTCCTCATCCCATTTACCTCCTTCAGTTAGTGAAGAGGTTTGGGGCTGGAATTCCAGATGGTGTCATCTCCAGGCTGGGTCATGTCCCCAGATTCATATCCTGAGACCCAAGATGGGGCTGTACATGGAGATGGGAGCCTCCTGTATGTGGAGTCAGGGGCTGTACGTGGAGCAGGGCCTTCAGAGAGGGATTAAGTGTAAGTGAGGCTGTTGGGTTGAGTCCTGATCCAATCTGGCCGGTGTCCTTACAGGAAGAGAACATTTGGACACAGAGAGACCAGCGGTCCAGGTGACAACACAGCGAGAAGGTGGCCACCTCCAAGCCGCGGAGGGAGGAACCAAACCTCTGACACCGTGACCTTGGACTTGCGACCTCTGGAACTGGGAGGAATACATCTCCATCATGTAACACCCCTCCCCCACCCCCATTTGGTATTCCGTCATGGCAGTGCCAGCAAGCTCGTGCAGAGAGAGAGTCTGAGACCCCCAGAAGGAAGTGTCACAGATTCAGTGCCCCCCCTTCTGGAAATCCCCCATGGCCTCTGGCCTATGCCTGCGGGCAGGGTTCCCAGAGGGGAGGGTTCTCCGAGGAGCTGTGGTCCATCTGTGTCCTGGGCTCCCCCCTGCAGACAAAATGCCTGTGTGTCCATCAGAGTTCTCCCCTCTCCAGGCCTCCCACGTCCCTCCTACTTGCTCACGCTGCACCCCCACGTTGCACCCAGGTACCCTGGAGTGTCACCTCACATTGTGAGAAAGTGCATAACTCACTCTGCACTGTGGCTTAGGGGGTCTTTGGAATGTCCTCCCAGGGCCTGGGTCTCTGCCAGGCGGATGGCGCCAGGCAGCCCACCTGCGCCCACGCCAGCTGGCTGAGCTATCGCCACCTTCAGCTTGGGCCGTCTCCTGGGCCCCAGCCAGGAAGCTGTGACTTGGAGCTGGGGATGGCCACAGAGACGTGAACCCAAACAAGTCCTGGGGAAAGACAGGGAGACAGGAGCAGGCAGAGACGGAAAGGCAGCTACGAGGGGAGGCAGGGTAGGCCATGTGGACCATTGCCTATTTGTTTATGAGATACAGCAGAGGCCTGGGCCCTGGGCCGTGGGTAAGCATACGCTCCAGGATTTATTTAACCCCAGAGGCCGTCCTGTGTCTGCCGGCTGCTCTTCCCTCTCCTCCTGCCGGGCCCAGGGTCAGCTGTGTGTTGGTCACCCCGGCCCAGCTTTGCCCAGCCCCTTAGTATCTGCTCTGAGCACACAACCCCTTTCCGGTGTTTAAAAACATTCTGCAGGGATCCTCATAGGCATGCTCGGCTCACCAGGCAGCCTTGTGTGCAATCAAGGACGGTGTTTTCAGGACTTCCCTGGTGGTCCAATGGTTAAGACTCAGCCTTCTAATGCACGGGTTGTGGGTTCGATCCCTGGTCAGGGAACTGAGATCTCACATGCTGCAAGATGTGGCCAAAAATTAAAAATAAATAAATCTTAAAAAAAAAGAACGGTGTTTTCTCTGCAGGCCTGTGACTGCAGACCTACACGCTGAGCCTGCATGGCCTGCCATGACCTTAGTGACATCGGCAGAGTGCCCTCTGCTATAGAACAGAGAACAGTCTCAGGTCCAAGGACATCTGCGTTTCTCCCCAAATAAGTCATATGCTTCAAAGGAGTCAGAATAACATGAAAGTGTTTTCAGAAAAACCCCGCTCTCACACCCTGTCCTCCCCAGCTGGTCCTCAGCATCCAGCCCGTGGAGCCAGGCCGCCAGCTTCCTGGGTGTGCTCCCAGAGGGGCTTTCCGCAGATGGCCGTGAAGTTGTTCTATTCTTTCTTCTTCCTTTCTGAGACTGGGGTGGCCCAATATGCCTCTCTGCACCCTTTTTTTTTCTCTTGATGTGAATGAAATTTGCAGAGAAGGAAGGATTTCCGGTCTGGATAAGGCACAGCACCCCCTGAAGAGTCTATCAGGCACCCAGCCTGTCTCTGCTGGTGGCCTGCTGGTCTTTTCCAACATTCGGCTGGGTGCTCAATGGCCGTCAGTGACCAGCTTCACATGGTGTCATTTCCTGCCTGTGACCACTGATTCCTCTCCAGTTCTAACGTCTCTAAGGCCAGTGACCAGCTGGCTGGGTGACAGTCTATTCCAGGCATGGAGGCTTGAGCTGGAATTTGTGAAGCTGAGTCACAGCTGGACTGAGAGATGGTCTCAACGCCTTTGAAAGTGCTCACGGATTTTCCGTAGGAGCCGGCCCTTCTGCCTAGCCCCAGGCCCTCCAAGCCATGCACCCCAGGGTGGTATAAGCTGCTGCCAAATCCCCAGCGCCAGGAGGCCCCAGCTCAGCCGCGGTCCTGATCCCCTCCCAACAGGGTGGTACCCTGCTCTTGTTGCAGGGAGGAAGCCAATTCTGACTCCATGTTGGAAACTGTTTTCTTTGACTTGCTTTTACTATTATAACCATACTCAATGGCTTGCCTGGAGGATCCTGCCCTTCTGCTTGACTGTAAACCAAAGTGCCTTTGTTCAGCTCCTGGAGAGATACTTTGTCCCTGCCCACCTATGAAGAGAAGAGATTAACACACCCCGTCTGAAGGCTGGACATACTCTTGGAGATGCTTTGCAGGACTGAAAATACTTTCCCTTTACTTCCCACCGCATCTCCCTCTTTATTCTGCTTTTTGACGTTAGTTCCTCATTGCTTCTTTCTCTCTGATCTATAAAAAGAACCTGGCATCCAGACCCCAATAAGATGGTTATTTTGAGGCGCTAGGCTGCCATCTTCTTGGTCTGCCGGCTCCCTGATTAAAGTCTCTTCCTTGCCTCAACACTTCGTCTCTCGGATTCACCGGCCTGTCATGCGGTAAGCAGAGTCAGCGTGGACTCGATAACACTTTGACTCACGGGGTCACCTCCTCTGACCACTTCTGCCTGGTCCCCCTCCTCTCCTGCTTCTTCTGAGTTCTCAGTTGCCTGGAGAAGGTTCACAGGCAGATTCCTCTTCACCTAAAATGGTCAGCTCAGCCTCTAGCAGGGCGTACACTTCAGCCTGCAGCCTGAGGCCCTTCCCAACCTCGGCCCCCTCAGCCTCCTTATGCAGAAATGACCCACGTGCCCTGCAATCTCCTGAAGGGGTGGGGGTGGGGCTGTCCCTTCCTACAGATCATCTGATGACACACTCTACGTCACCCCTGGGGACTCCGGGGGTGAGGGGGGCCCCGGGGAGCCCAAGGGCGGCTCTTCAAGCTGGTGTGTGGCTGGGTAGCCATAGAGGCTAGGCTGAAACGGGATTGTTGGCCCCGGATGCCCAGCCACGTCCAGCCCGGAGCCAGGCACCCTCTGTTTCCCTCCTTCCCTCCCTTCCGCACTCTTGCCCAAGGTCTCTGCAGGTACAACCCGGACCCCGCGAGGCTGCTGCTCCTCCCTCTCTCACTTCTACCCACCCCCGACCGGTCTCATTTAAAATGTCACTCCCTGTGGACACTGCCTCAGCTCCCCTGCCCTGGGTGGTTCTGCCTCCTACACTGGTCTCATTCCTCCAGACCCTAGATACGATTCTTTCCATGCGTGTAAGTCAGGAGTCACTGACCTGTGCTCTCCTCTCTGTGCAGACTGCAGAGGGAAGGCCTGCCCCTCTGGCACAGGGCCAGGCACAGAACAGGTCTCAGAACAATTCGGTGAATGAACAAGAGCAGGAGAGACTCAGAGGCTCGACACTGCCTCATCAGTGAGCGCTCAGCCAGCCAGATGCTGGGAACATCAAAATAAACTCCGC
>SJYR01000439.1:1606638-1655626 GCA_006410655.1 Kobus ellipsiprymnus | reverse complement strand
CTCCGGTGGGGAAGGGGAGCTCCAGCAGGGCAGAGGGCTCTGGTGGGTAAGAGGGGGCTCCGGTGGGAAAGGAGGGGTTCTGGTGGGGAAGTGGGGACCCCGGTGGGGAAAGGGGGCCTCTGATGGGGAGGGAACTCTGGTGGGGAGGGTGCTCCCCATGCCCCTGTTTAATCTGAGTTCCTGCCCTGTTCTGTGCCCGTTTCTATCCCTGACGGATCTCCCCCACCACCTCAGTTTTCTGGTGAAATAAAAGTCCTCCGTGTCACCTTGAGTTATGACCCCGGGATCCTGTCCTCGGTTGAAGCCCTGGCTTGTCCCGGGAACTTTTCTTCTCCTCTCCTGGNTCCCCCACCACCTCAGTTTTCTGGTGAAATAAAAGTCCTCCGTGTCACCTTGAGTTATGACCCCGGGATCCTGTCCTCGGTTGAAGCCCTGGCTTGTCCCGGGAACTTTTCTTCTCCTCTCCTGGGATCTTGCGTCCTCTTTCAGTCTCTTTCTTCTCAGCCCTGAAGGATTTTTTTGTTTTGTTTTTTTAATAAAGTGCTGGCCCACCCAGTCCGTCCCTTCCCTCCAGCCTGCGTCAGCTCTTCACCCTGACAATAACTGCACTTAAAGATTCATTATTGTCGTTTGCATTTAAAAGGTAATCCCGGTGGCCCCGGGGCAGACTGTTTCTGGTATTGCAACTTTAAAATATTTAAGACACCTTCATTTGCATTTTAATACAAGCCTCGCCAGGTTCCGTGTTTGTGGTGGAGTCACCCCAAATCTTTCTATTTGCGTTGAGGGAGAGGAAGCCTGGCGGGGCGCTGGCGTGGGCACACCTAGGAGCAACTCCAGATGCTAATGCAGGTGCTTGTCACGTTGGGGGCGGCCAGGGTGGTGCACTGGCTTTAGAAAAGGCAGAGGAGCCAGAGATCAAATTGCCAGCATCCGCTGGATCATCGAAAAAGCAAGAGAGTTCCAGAAAAAACATCTACTTTTGCTTTGTTGACTATGCCAGAGCCTTTGACTGCATGGATCACAACAAACTGTGGAAAATTCTTAAAGAGATGGGAATACCAGACCACCTGACCTGTCTCCTGAGAAATTTGTATACAGGTCAAGAAGCAACAGTTAGAACTGGACATGGAACAACAGACTGGTTCCAAATCGGAAAAGGGAGTATGTCAAGGCTGCATATTGTCACCCTGCTCATTTAACTTATATGCAGAGTACATCATGAGAAACGCTGGGCTGGAAGAAGCACAAGCTGGAATCAAGATTGCCGGGAGAAATCTCAATAACCTCAGATATGCAGATGACACCACCCTTATGGCAGAATGGGAGGAAGAACTAAAGAGCCTCCTGATGAAAGTTAAAGAGGAGAGTGAAAAACTTAGGTTAAAGCTTAACATTCAGAAAACTAAGATCTTTGCATCCGGTCTCATCCCTTCATGGCAAATAGATGGGAAAACAGTAGAAACAGGGGCAGACTTTATTTTGGAGGGCTTGGAAATCACTGCAGATGGTGACTGCAGCCATGAAATTAAAAGATGCATACTCCATGGAAGAAAAGCTATGACCAACCTAGACAGCATATTAAAAAGCAGAGACATTACTTAACCAGCAAGGGTCCATCTAGTCAAAGCTATGATTTTTCCAGTAATCATGTATGGATATGAGTTGGACTATAAGAAAGCTGAATGCTGAAGAATTGATGCTTTTGAACTGTGGTGTTGGAGAAGACTCTTGAGAGTCCTTTGGACAGCAAGGAGATCCAACCAGTCCATCCTAAAGGAAATCAGTCCTGAATATCCATTGGAAGGACTGATGCTGAAGCTGAAACTCCAATACTTTAGCCACCTGATGCAAAGAACTGACTCATTAGAAAAGACCCTGATGCTGGGAAAGATTGAAGGTGAGAGGAGAAGGGGACGACAGAGGATGGCATCACCGACTCAATGGACATGAGTTTGAGTAAACTCCAGGAGTTGATGATGGACAGGGAGGCCTGGTGTGCTGCAGCCCATGGGGTCACAAAGAGCTGGACACAACTGAGCGCCTGAATGAGCTGAGGGCGCTGCATACCGGGCACACCCCATGCCCTAGTTGGGAGCCCACCTGGGCCCCAGGCTGACTGAGAGGCTGAGCAGACACTGGGGGCTCTTTGGCGGGTCTTGGGAAGTAATCATCATTGTGGATTTGTTCTCAGCGTATTCTGGGTTTTGTTTTGAGTCAGAGACAGCCCTGTTCCCCATCTCTGCCCACCTGCACGAACCAGCCTTGGGCGGTCTGGTCTGAGCCGGGAACTTCCCCTGGGCCACTGCCCGCAGAGGGTTCTCCGCTGCTGAGCCTGGCAACTGCAGCACTCCAAGCAGCCGTCTCTGACCACAGCGACACTGGCAGTGTCGGGAACGCATGGGATGCCCGGCCCGCCACAGGCCTCCCCTCTGACCCCAGTCACCCCGCGCAGTGCTGTTCCTACAGCCTCCCGTCTCAGCCCAGGGAACTGATTTCAGAGCCTCGAAATAACCTGCCGAGGCCACAAGGCTGTGAGTGTTCAGGCTGGTGAAGGTCTAGGCTTGGCTGCAGCCTTGGGGCGTCGGTGCTGGGTCCACTCTGCCCTCCTCCCTGAAAGGGTGCCCCCCTTCCCACCTCCCTTCCTCACAGCCCCTCCACCTCCCACCCCCATCCTCCACTGTCCTGCCCCCACACCCATGATTCCTCTGAAAGCACTGACTTTTTATTTATTTTTTTGGCTGCACTGGAGATCTGTGGGATCCTAGTTCCCCAACCAGGGACTGAACCCAGGCCCTCGGCAGTAAAAGCATGAGTCCCAACCTTTGGGCCACAGGGGAATTCCCAAACATCTACCTTTTGTCACTTCTACTTTTTCACCCACTGTCCAGTGGGTTGGCCCATGCTTTACCCCATATTTCTGAGGAGGAACAATCCCCAACGTTCGTGAGCCAGTTCGAGTGCCTCCAGCATGGGGGCACAGCCACTTATACCCCACCCACAAATGAGCATGACCCCCCTGCACGCTGACACACATACATAGCACACACCTGTGTGGCTCTCACATGGATGCTCACACACACACAGTAACACATGTGTGCACACACAGATGCAGCAGGCCACACCCCACCCCCAGGCTGCAGGGAAGTGAAACCATACCCCAGGGAAGTGAAAGACTGTGAGCCCCGGCTTCCAAAGGGCCTTTGTGGGAACGGAACCCACAGTCACTTGTCTCTGGAGCTGTCCCAAGGTAACTGGGGTCCCTTGGGTGGGGCCTGGGGCCGAGGCGTGTAGGTGGTTGGGGGCATTAGGGACTCATCTGGGCAGGGGCCTGCCCTTGGGGTGATCCTGGGGGTGGGAGAGGCAGGGCAGCTGGGTTGCGCCACTTGCCAAGGTCCCAGTTTGTGACTCAGGCTCACAGATGCACAAGTTCCTTTCTTAGTCTGCGAACAAGCTGTTTTCGTAGCATTTTTCTGCGCCTTCTTCTAAAAGCGTAAGTGCCAGGCCCCAGAGGGAGGAGATGATTGAGCACCTGGACGCGATGACTTTTCGTCCCGCTCCGTTGGGCTGCTCCTGACCAGCGCTGGACACACTTCCATCTGGCTGGCTGGGAGGAGCCCTGGGTGCTGGCCACATGGATGCTGTGGGGTCCATGGGGAGGACGGAGTGGGAGGTTTGGGGGTGGTGGCTCCTGTTTAATGTCACTGGGGGAGAGGGGATGAGGGGTGGGGTCCTGGGTGGAGGACATGGGTGAGATAAGACGGCTCTGTGATGGGCAGGGGTATGTGAGGGGCAGCGTCACTGTCCCCTGCCTGGAGACTTCAGGTTCGGCAAACACTCTCACCTGGGGAGGGGTCTGAGGAGCCGGTGAAGAAGCAGGGATTTTCCCAAAGCCCCACTCTCAGACTTGAGGTCCAGCCCTGCCAGGCTGGAGTCTGATATAACCACTGAATAAACACCTAGAATAGTTGAAAGCCGGCCCCGGAAAGGATCTCGGACAAGGTGTCCTGATGATGATCAAACTTTCAATTCTTTAAAAAAATTTATTTAATTAATTAATTAATTTGTCTGGCTTCATCTGGTCATAGTTGCGGCATCCAGGATCTTGACTGCTGCATTTGAACTCTCAGTTCTTTAGTTGCGGCATGCACACTCTCATTTGCAGCCTGTGGTATCTAGTTCCCTGACCAGGGATTGAACCCAGGCCCCCTGCATGGGGAGCATGGCTTCTTATAAGTGTTTTATTCCACCTGAACAAGGTTGACACACGATTCCCACTTTGAGAAGCACTGGTTTCACCCAGTTCACCCTTGCCGCAAGTGAGGAGACAGCCCCACAGACATGAAGTGATGAGCCCGACGTCTCACCAGGACGTGCTCGTTTAGGGCTGGGCCTGAGGTCTCCTCATTTACAGCCTCAATACTTCCTGGGAGAAAGGAGCATACCCTCAAGTATGCATTAGGAATTTCACATTTATGTGGTTCCAGGAGTCAGCCCAGGTCAGGGGCTGCCAGCAGACCTGACCGGGGGGCTCCTTGATTCTGCCCACAAGCCCCCCGCATTGGCCACCCGGGCCAGCTGCTCTTGGGGAGCTGCCGGAGGCTTCAGAGCTCAGCTTCTGAGATATCGCTGTTGAGTGACTGCTGCATGCTCAGCAAGTCTTGCACACCCAGCGGGGCAGATCTTCAGTTCTGGGACGGTTTCTTTTCTTTTCTTTTAATATTTTTTCAAGGTCTTTATTGAATTTGTTACAATACTCTTTCTGCTGTATGTTTTGGTTTTTTGGCTATGCAGCATGTGGGATCTAAGCTCCCCGACCAGGGACTGAACCTGCAACCCCTGCGTTGGGAAGCGAAGACTTAACCACTAGGCTGCCGGGGGAGCCCCTGAGACGATTTCTTATATTATTTATTCCCTTTTTCCTCCCATCTATTCTTTCTTTACCTTCTGAAATGTCTGTTTTTGGGAGTGTTGGGTTTCCTGAACCCAATTTTCTCTTCCTTTTCTTTGCTCCTGTTTTGTCCTGCTTTCTAAAATCTTCTCTTCAGTTCCATCTTTTAATATTGCTGGTAAACACTTTACATTTCAGCACTCGTGCTTTTAATTCCTGAAAGCTCTTCCCTGTTTTGTGTATTTTTCACACCGTGCTTTGCCTGTTTCCTAGACGCATGCGTCCTCGTTCCTGTAAGGAGGTTAACTGTGGTTCTTCTGGACTTCCTTTCATTTTTCTCTGCTAGTTCCTTCTCTGTGCTATTTTTTTTAGTTCCTTTCTCATGTTGTGGGCTTTCTTCATAAGCCTCGCGACCTTCTGCTCTCTGGTTACTAACTGAAAGTCGCTCAGTTGTGTCCGACTCTTTGCGACCCCATGGACTGTACATTCCATGGAATTCTCCAGGCCAGAATACTGGAGTGGGCTACTCTTCCCTTCTCTAGGGGATCTTCCCGACCCAGGGACTGAACCAGGGTCTCCTGCATTGCAGGCAGACTCTTTACCAGCTGAGCCACCAGGGTTATACTTGAAAGTAAAACCCAAACAGTCGATGGTGTCTTCCTCTGAATGTGAGCAGGGCTCGTTAAGGACGAGCTCCCATCTGGGAGCTTCATGATGAGTGTTTGTGTGGGGATACTGTCCTTGTCTGTCTTCAGGGGTCTCTTCTCCGGGGTCTTGGAGAAGAGTTTTTTGTATGCTGCCTCCTGGTAGTCTATTGAACCTCCTCTGGCTTCAACACTTATATCTGTACTTTTCTGCCCCCTCCCCACCTCAAGTCTACAGCTGAGTGATCTCCTCTTCCAGGCATCCTAGCATCAATGTCGGGGCGGCTGGCCCTGACCTCCCTGCTGCTGGCCATGGTCGTGTCTTCTTTCTGCCCAGCCACATCCACGTTCGGAGATGAAACGCGAAACCAGCTGTTGACGAGAGAGAAGATGATGCGGGTAGGGGGGCAGTTGGTGCTGACGCGGGAGGAGGAGCTGGCCAACCAGAGGCTCAGGGCCCTCAAGGAGGCTGAGATGCATGAGGCCCTGAGTACGGGGAGCATCCTGCCCAGCATGCACTTCTTCCAGGCCAAGAGCCTCATTGAGAAAAGCGAGGTGTTTAACATCCTGAAGAAGATGCCTAAAGGTAGGGGCCTGGAGGTGGGGTTCTGGGACCCTGGGGACTTGGAGGAACTAAATTGCAGCTGGCAGTTTCTCTTCTAGTGGAGTGCAAACTCCATGGGGGCCCTGTGTGCTCTTTCTCACTGGTGGACAGCGGGCAGAGGTCCACATGGCTTCTGTGCATCCTGGAAACCAAAACCCCAGCTCTGAGGGGACTCAGTGTCAGACAGGCAGGGAGGGTGCCTGGGTGTCACCAGGCATCCCTGGTGGGCCTGCAAGTTGTCCCCCACAAGAACCTCATCCTTCCTTTCATATGCTCTTCTAATCTTTCCAGCGGCCAAGTTTCCAAACAGGATACATCCTAGACAAACACATTTCTCATAGTTCATTGCAACCATTCACTGGGAGAAAATGCACAACCTGAGCATTGTGAGTTAAGTTTTATCTGGGGCCAAATGAAGACTATAGCATCTCAGATAATTCTAAGGAACTGTTCCAGAGGTGGCGGTGGGGGAGGGGGGCGGTTAGTGCATATGCGATTTTGGTGAAGGGGAGTTCCTGCAATCAAGCACACATTTTTTACAGGTTTCTGCTAGTCGTGTGTAGATTACTTCTAGTTATGAGGAGCGGATGTCACCATGAAGGATTTCAGTGCTTTTCTAGATATGAGGAGATGCGAGAAGTGGGTTCATAAGCTCACCTCCTGAAAATATCCAACTATCAGGAAACTGTCCAGCCAGTTTTTCCTAGAGCACAGAGGGCCTCTTTTCTGCTCTTCACCCTGAACTCCTTTCAGGGGTGTTGAAGGGCAACAGCCACAGCACTGCATAATTTAATCCTTGTAGAGGTAAATGGCAAGTGCCAATTTGTAGCTGAGACTACTACAGAAATGCATCATCACTGTGAACAGTGAAACGCACACATAAATTTCAGTTTGCAGCTTGTAAGGACTTTTCTGTACTTTTTTTTTTGTATTGTAGAGGTTAAAAAATGTAAAAACTGTGAGGTCGGTAAGGTTGCCTCACTGTTTAGGGAGGGAACGTGGCAGAGCTCATACAGTGTGACACTTGTCATGGGGTGAGCGTCAAGGCCAGAGAGCAGAGGAGGTGGACACTGAGCCTCGAGTTGGGGTGAAGTCTGGAGGAAGCTGCTCTATGCTGGCAGGAAGCAGGGAGCCAGCAGGCAGCGGATGGGGTGATGGGGAACCGGATGGGGGACTCAAGGATCCTGGGCAGACAGGCTAGGAGCTCCTCTTCTTAAACCCCCTCACATAGCGCTGGGCCACCTGAGGACTTGTTTGGAGGTCATGCTCCTGACAGGAGCTGGAAGCCGGTCTTCTAACTCCGAGCCTGCGTGCTGCCTCTTGAATGAGACCCCCCAGGGCCCCTCCTGGTGAGGGAGGGAATCATGGAACCAGGAGGCTGTGGCCAGCTCTGAGCCGCAGAGGGAAAGGGCCCTGGGTTCCCAGAAACTTCATCCCGTAGAAACCCCACCCACCCACTCTCCCCCTCAGGGGCCGCCCTTCACGTCCACGACTTCAGCATCACCAGCCCGGACTGGCTGGTGAAAAATGCCACGTACAGGCCCCACTGCTATTTTTGCTTCACCCAGAGGGGGACCCCGCAGTTCAGATTTGCTCATCCGACTCCCCCCACCCCGGAGCCGGCAGAATGTCCCCAGTGGGTTTTGCTGGAGAAGTTTCGAAAGGGGCTGCACAACGTCTCGGACTTTGACAACAGGTGGGTGTTGATTTGCGAAGAGCTTGTCTCACACCTGCACAGGTGGGGGTGGCGTGCGGTGTCCCTGTGCTACGGACCTTTCTAGAAACACTTGACCTTAAAAAAATCAGGAGGCTTTTTGTTTTAACTGGATGGGATGCTTTGCTTCACTACAGCGTTCCACGCCTTTCCCATCCAAGGCAAGCTCCTGGTACGTGTAGACCCGATTTGATCAGCAACACTGCTGTTGTGTCTGGACCCTCAGCAAGGGTAGAGACAAGGAAATTCCCCATTCCCAGAGCCGAGAGGGTCCCAGGTGGATGAGATAGCCTGAAAACATAAGCAGCATCTTCCTAACAGACCTATAAAGAATTACTATAATAACCGTTCTAATCAGAGAACCATCTACAGAGGGCTTTCTGGAACTGTTTCCTATGAGTAAGAAAATGCTGCTCAGCCTGGGTAAGGAGGTTGCCCAAGGCCACACAGCTGGTGAACAAATGGCTTAACAGGGAAGTAACCCGTGTCTTGGGCTGCCAAGTCCACAGTCATTTCCATTAGACCTCGGGGGTGAGCTTACTGGGGCCGCCCCAGTGGGATGCCAGTGACAGTGACTTAAAGAGAGAAATGTATTTTCTCACAGTTCTTGGAGCTGAAACTCCGAGATCAAGGTGTGGGCAGGTTCTCCGAGGCCTCTATCCTGGGCTGGTGGCCAGCCGTCTTCTCACTCTCTATGCAACCCTAGGGTCTAGGCTGCTGGCCCTGTTCGTGCAGGTCTCTGCCCTTGGTGCTGGTGGTTTAGTCACACAGCCGTGTCCGACTCTGTGCAACCCCATGGACTCCAGCCCTCCGAGGCCTCTATCCTGGGCTGGTGGCCAGCCGTCTTCTCACTCTCTATGCAACCCTAGGGTCTAGGCTGCTGGCCCTGTTCGTGCAGGTCTCTGCCCTTGGTGCTGGTGGTTTAGTCACACAGCCGTGTCCGACTCTGTGCAACCCCATGGACTCCAGCCCGCCAGGCTCCTCTGTCCATGGGATTCTCTGGGCAAGAATACTGGAGTGGGTTGCCATTTCCTTCTCCAGGGGATCTTCCCACCCCAGGGATCAAACCCTCGGCTCCCACGTCTCCTAGATTGGCAGGCAGATTCTTTACCACTAAGCCACCTGGAAAGCCGCCACCACCACCTCCTGAAAGGCTCCATCTCCAAACACAGTCACGCTGGGGATTAGGGCTCAACATATGAATTTGGGGGATGCAATTCAGTGCACGACACCCTCCAGGGAGAGCTTGACCTAGGATGTTCGTTCTGTGGGGTCAGCCTGGCTAAGAGGTGGAAGGCAGCAGGTGGGCCTGGCTGGGGTGTGTGTGTCCTGCCTGCTGTCTCCTGGGGAGCAAGTGCAGGTCCTGGGGTGGGGGGCCTCCATCAGGGTGCCAGGGCAAGGGTCTTGCAGGGCCAGGGTGAGGGCCTGTGACAAGCCTCATCCCCATCCTCTGTGTCCTGACAGCCTGCTGAGAAATTTCACTCTGATGACCGAGAACCCCCAAGTGACTTACGCAGACCAGGATGCGATCTGGGCCAAGTTCAAGACCATCTTCTTCGTGCTGAAGGGCCTGGTAAACTACGCACCGGTGTTCCGGGACTACCTGTCCCAGGGCCTGGAGGAGTTCTACCAGGACAACGTGCTTTACCTGGAGATCAGAGCCTCGCTGTACCCGGTGAGCCGTCTCTGCTCACCTCTGCTTGGGCCAGGCTCTGCTGTCACCCCGCAGAGTGGCAGGGTGACCCTGGCCCCCCACCCTGGTGCCCCGCAGCACTAAGCACCGGCTTCCCCCCCAGGGGTCTGGTGCCTGACCAGGGGCCGTGTGAACGTGGAGCCCTGGAACACGCTGGGCTGGCCCTCACTGCCCATCACCTCCCTTCCCCCGTGACCCCCACGTCCCAGCGCCCCCAGACACTCAGGGCCTGCTGGTGCCTGGACACCTACCCCTGGACTCTGGGCAGTGCCTCGAGCCTGGACATCCTCGACTGTCTGCTTTCCTGTCAAAGCGTGTTGCAGGATGGTGGCCTCAGGGCAGGCACACTGAGCCAGCTGGTACACGGGTCTGGCTGCGTGTAGAGTGGGGGCTGGGAAGTCCCTGGGGGTTGGTCTCTTCTGTGGGCAATAGAGATGTCTGATTTGACTTTGAGGAAGGAAGGTCAAAGGGAAAGGAATGGAAAAGATTAAGAGGAGCCCCAAAATATCCCAAAGCGTTGAAGTATTAAAAAAAAAATCGCTGAGTAGGACCTTGCATGTCACCCAGTAGTGGAAAAAGGGTGACAGAGTCTCAGGAACATGAGCTGGGCCAACCTCAGCTTTGCTGGGGGGTCTCGGGCTCCAGGCTGCGGGCAGGGTGGGCATCCCATGAGGAGCCCAGGGGAGCCAAGTACAGCCTAGAGGGGATGCTCCTGGTGGGTCTTTGAAGAGGACTTCTGGGGGGAGGCAGGGTTGGGGTGTCCTAGGTACTGACTGACTCCCTCTGAGGGACTCACAGGAGTGTGAATGCTTTGTAGTGCAGGGGAGCGGCTCACCCTCAAGTTGTCCCTCGGCCTGTGGGTTATTTTGAGCAGAAATTGTCAAGGCCCATAGGACTCAGGAAGAGCCTTTGACCTTCCCCCTAAGTAAAAAATAGCACTTTTATTTATTCACCCATTTTTGGTTGCGCTGGGTCTTCATTGCTGGCCAGGTTTTTCTCCAGTTGCGGTGAACAGAAGCGATCTTTCATTGTGGCGTGAGGGCTTCTCACTGTGGTGGCTTCTCTTGTTGTGGACACAGGCTGTGGGTGTGCAGGCTTCAGTGGCTGGAGCTCCTGGGCTCTAGAGCAGAGGCTTAATAGTTGTGATGGATGGACTCAGTTGCTTCACGGCATGGGGAATCTTCCCAGACCAGGGAAGAGAGACCCATGTCTTCTGAGGTGACAAGTAGAGTCTTATCCACTGCACCACCGGGGAGGTCCTCCTCTAAGTTCTTAAAGAACCTAGATGAAGGGCCCATTCCCAGAACAGAGCTGTCACCAGTCTCTGCAGCGAATACGGCAGGTGTGGTGCAGAGACTTCAGGGCCTGAGACCAGAGTCCTCTCTGTCCCTTGTCCCTGCATTCACCAAACACTTGCTGTTTATCACCCTGTGAATTGCCTTCTTCCCCTTTGAAGTCCCAAACCCCCACCCCCAACACCCTCTTTGTCTTGAGCTGAAGATGGTATTTAAGGCGAGGGCTTCAGCCATTTGGGTGGCTCCCTCTTCCTGGGTCTCTCTCACGTACAGGTGTTATGAAGCTTGTGCTTAATTTTCTCCTGTTAATCTGTCTCATGTCAGCTTAATTCTTAGACCAGCCAGAAGAACCTAGAGGGGTAGAGGGAAATGCCACCCCCACTCCCCATCTACCCTGTCGCCCCCAGTCCCCACCCCCACCTGCCCTCCACCCTCCACCCTCCTTGACAGCTGGCCAGTTGCCTAGGTGGCCCCAGGCTGCCAGTTCAGAAACCCTAGCAGAAGGTGAGGACCCTTATCCATCAGTCAGTCCCCGGATCTCTGCCTGCAGGGCTTTTGGAAGCAGGAGTGGTAAGAGTCTTTTTTCTAGTTTCTAAAATTAGGTCAGCAGGAGAAAATATTTGTGGAGCTGGTTCCTGGGGCTTAGAGCCTCTGGGCCGGTGAAGGTGGTAGAGCTCTAGTCTTGTTAATCCTTTTCCTCCCAGAGATGGTGTCTGTTTTCCTGTGTCTCTGTCTGTTGTGTCATAAGGAGGAAAACCTTTGGCATGATGCCTTTTCCTTTTTCTCTTTCTGTTTTGAGAGTTTAGCCTCAGGACCAGTGAGAAAACTCACCCTGGTCCTGCCACCCAGAAGGTGCAGGCACCAGGGCATTTTGTGGCCAGTCGGATCCAGTGGGATTCTGGGCTGTCACTGCTGGTGGGAAGCACATAATTGTGCCGGCTCCCAGGAGGGCTTATCACAAGGGGTCTCCATCCACGGGGGACTCTGTCATCTCAGCCTTCTCTACAGTCTTTGCTTTCTCAGACCACCTTGGGGGAGTGAACTCTCTGGATCTGGTGTGGCCGTGTTCTTTGCCCTCTCCCATGACACCTCTTATTCACGGCTAAGCCACGGAAAGCCTGATTGGTGTGTGTTGGTGTTAAGATCCTCCTGTCCACGGTGGATACCTTGAATTGGAAAAACTTCCAAATTGGTAGATTTTTTTAGTGACCTCTCTTTGTAAACACCTGTCTTATTGGTACCAGCTGCTGCTAAGTCACTTCAGTCATGTCCGACTCTGTGCAACCCCATAGAGGGCAGCCCACCAGGCTCCCCCGTCCCTGAGATTCTCCAGGTAAGAACACTGGAGTGGGTTGCCATTTCCTTCTCCAATGCATGAAAGTGAAAAGTGAGAGTAAAGTTGCTCAGTCATGTCTGACTCTTAGCGACCCCATGGACTGCACCCTACCAGGCTCCTCCGTCCATGGGATTTTCCAGGCAAGAGTACTGGAGTGGGGTGCCATTGCCTTCTTCGATGTTAAGACCAAAAGGTGGATACCAAGAAATGTAACCTTAACTCAAACAAATGGAATGGTTTGAGAAGCAGAATGGAATGGGTCTTTCAGATGCTGATAAAGATGTTCTGTTAATTAGCAAGCCAGTGGGAAGAAGGGCCCTGGAGAAAGGAAAGGGGAAGAGGGGAGCTGTTATGGACTCTTCCCAACAAGGTGGACAGTTGTAAAGGGTCATGGGGCAGGGGGAACCACAGGACTGGTCACAGCAGTGGGGGAAACTTCAGATGGTTATTAAGAAATGGGATGAGAACAGTGGACACTGATGGGATTAAAACAGGTTTTGATACAGCGCTCCGTAAGGTTGGGGGGGCTAAAGGGACCTCCTACCAGTTTCCCCAACATGAAAGGGCCCCAAACAAGTCCACCCCCCTCTTTATCCCAGTTTGGAGAAATTTAAAAGCCAGAATGCAGAGATGATAGCCAGTAAGACGACCGCGATCACCAGGGGCAACAGAGGCTGTTTAGCCAAGTTAAAGATTGACAGGAAGGCTTGGGTCTCTGGGCTGGATACCTAGCCAGGGAACTAAAGCCTTTTGCAAAGACAAATGGAGGGAAGTCCCTCCAACTCAAAGCTGGGGCCCCATGAGTTGCGACACCAAAGCCACTAGTGGAGCTGACTAGGGGTGTGAGGGTAGATGAGGTTATAAAGGTCAGAATGTTGGAGCGAGTGTTTGATGGGAACGGCTGTGATGTCCAGCTGACAGTTTCCAGACTGTCTGCCCATTCATCCAAATTACTGAGTAAACCAAGGGCTCGGGGACTGACTCCAAGGGCAGTATTTCAGTTTTGTTACCAAATGCCATAGTCGTCACAGGCTCAGAAATTCTACTGTTTGTACACCCAGAAGTAAAAAGGCTCCAAAGACTGACGTACACTGACCAAGGTCATAAGTGACAGATGTATACACAAGAAAGTCAGAATACAGTTTTCTGAGAAAATTGTCAATTAGACCAGACACGTAGGCTTCCTGATTGGTAAATTCTCTCTGGAAGGCAAATCTGTTTCTTTTAAATGGAAATATAGTTGATTTACAGTATTGTTCCGGTCTCTGTTGTACAGTGAAGTGACTGCATTTTACACACATTCTTTTTTAAATACTCATTTCCACCATAGGTTATCCTAGGAGACTGAGTGTAGGTCCCTGTGCTGTACCGTAGGACCTTGTTGTTTACCCATCCTATATATAATAGGTTATATCTGCTAATCCCAAAGCCCCAGCCCTTCGCTCTTTCCAAGCCTCCTTAGCAACCACAAGTCTCATCTCTGTGTCTGTGAGTCTGTTTCCGTTTTGTAGATAGCTTCATTTGGGTCATATTTTAGACTCTACGTCTGAGGGATATCATTTGATATTTCTCTTTCTGACTTACTTCACTTAGGATGATACTCTCTAGTTATATCCATGTGCTGCAAATGGCATTCCATTCTTTTTAACAGCTGAGCAATATTCCGTCGTATATATACCCCACATCTTCTCTATCCAGTCATCTGTCGATGGGCATTTAGGTTTCTTCCAATCTGGGCAACTATAAATAATGCTGCTATGAACATAGGGGTGTATGTATCTTTCCGAATTAGTTCTGTCTGGATATATGCCCAGGAGTGGGACTGCAGGATCATATGGTAGCTCTATGTTCAGTTTTTTGAGGAACCTCCATGCTGTTCTCCATAGAGGCTGTACCAACTTGCATTCCCACCAACAGTGTAGGAAGATACCCTTTTCTCCATGTCCTCTCCAGTGTTTACTATTTGTAGACTTTTTAGTGACAGCCTTTCTGACTGGTGGTTTTCATTTGTGTTTCTCTAATAACGAGTGATGTTGAGCATCTTTTCGTGTGCCTACTGGCCATCTGTATGTCTTCTCTGGGGAAATGTCTATTAAAGTCATCTGCTTATTTTTCTATAGTTTTTTTCTTGCTGGATTGTATGAGCCGTTTGCATATTTTGGAAATTAAACCCTTCTCTATTTCATCATTTGCAAATATGTTCTCCCATTCCGTAGGTTGACTTATCAGTTTTTTAATCGTTTACTTTGCTGTGAAAACCTTGTAAGTTCGATTAGGTACTATTTATTTTTATTTCTATTGCCTTGGGTTGAAGGCAAATCTTTAAAAAAATTTTTAATTTATTTATTTTTGTCTATGCTACGTCTTTGTTGCCACAAGTGGGCTTTCTCTAGGTGTGGTGAGCAGTTGCTGCCTTCTAATTTGCAATGCAAGCACCTCTCATCACGGTGGGTTCTCTTATTGCAGAGCACGACCTCTAGAGTTTGGGCCCAGTAGCTGTGGCACAGGGCTTAGCTGCCCCAAGGAGCATGAAATCTTCCCGGACCAGGGATTGAACCCGTGTCCCCTGCATTGGCAGGCGGATTCTCAACTGCTGGACCACCAGGGAAGTCTGAAGGCAAATCTTAACTTCTACTGAAGCCAAACCATCTGACATTTTTCTCCTTCAGAATCTGATAAATTTTTAAATCCTGGGTGGGATCCCTAAAGGGACTCTATTGCTTTAGTGTGACTGGCTGAGTTGGCAGGCCCTGTTGTGGAGACTGATCCTGCCCTGAGAACCAATCATTCCAGAGTCAGGGCCCCTTCCCCCCACGCTCCAGGTCTCTACTCTCCTGTGCATCCTGGACTGGCCCCCTTTCCCTTGGGTATGTTCATCCTCCTCCAGGTCATCCCAGGTAAGGGTGGGCATCTTTACCAGAATCTGGTGTTTGTTTGAAGGTTTAATGCTGAGTACAGACTTTTGTTCCTCTTTCTGATTCTTGGGAAGTGGGAGTGGGACTGACCTTGCCCCCAGGAGAACCTCTGCCAGCCTTGTGAATAGAGTCAATAAATACAAATGCTCCTTTCAACAGAAAAGAGAGGGTCCAGTCCACCTTCCACTGGGAGAATTTTGGAAAGAGGTGAGCTGGCCTAGGGCTGGCCTGTGCGGGGCGGAGGACAGGGCAGCTCCCAGAACCATCATGCCCGTGTGCCCCGAAACCCCATCTCTTCTGCTAGCCCCGGCTCCCCACCTCTAGTCCATCTCCTCCGGAGTCTGGCTGAAGCCCCGCCTTCCCCTCCCCCTTCCTGGACTGGCTTTCTCCCAGCTCTGGAGCCCCAGTTAGACTATGAGTCATTCCAGACCACCTCCCCCCACCCAGGTCTTCCAGAAGCCCCAGGAGTGGTCATCACACTCAGGAGTGGTGGGTGTACATGGGACTAATCTGGAGGTGCTCTTTGGCCCACGACCTCCCAGGATCCCAAATCTGAGGTCTTGAGAGGGGCCAGGAAGCAGCCCATTTAATTAGCCAGCCACCCCTGCCCCCACCCTGAGGTTCTGATTCAGGCTGTCTGACCCAGACCACACTTTGAGACCTTTTCCAAGCGCTTAATCTGCATCGTCTCATCTGAGCCTCACAACCTGTACGTTACCACCGTGGGAATGAGGCGGGGAAGGGTCAAGGGGCCTGGCCCAGGCCATGTGGGCAGTGAGCAGGGACTGGACTTTGAGACTTGTGGGTCCACACTGCATCTCAAGAGATGCTCCCTGAGGGGGTCCAGCCTGGGGGGTTGCTTCCTGTGGTCACATCCTGCCTGCTTTCTCAGAGTAGGGAGTGGGAGGGAGGCCTCCACACAGGGCGGGGCCTTGGGCCTCGGGGGGAGGGGAAGTGGGGAGAGAGGGTCTAAGCCTGTGGAGGGCATCTGGGGAAGTTGCTGAGGAATTGCATGGAGGGTCGGCTTCCTCACCCCTCCCCCTCTTGCCACGCCCCCTGGGGACAACTGGCTCCGGGGTATCCCCTGAGGAGCCGCCCAGCTCCCCTCTCTCCCCACCCCCTCCGGATCCAGCCAGGATTCCTAGAAGGTGGAGGCCCAGGGGCATGGGATCTGCCCATGGTACTGGCCTGACCCCGGAACAAAGGCCCCTTGCTGTGGAGAGTCTCGGGCTGACGCCCCCATTCCCCAGAGTAGGGGAGCCATCAGCACGTTGCCAACCCAGACGTCTGCCCTGGAATTCTCTGCTGAGCCCCGGCCTGCCCTCCCTGCTCGTGGGGCTAATTCAGGGCCTGGGACGAGGTTTGATGGACCAGGCTGCGGGCCCAGCCTCCTATTGTGTCACTAATGCCCCATCACAAAGGCCACTCGTCCTTAGCAACAGTTGCTAGGCGGGTCTGATCTCCCTGGGCTCCATCCCCGCCCCCACGGCCGGAATCGGAGGCTCCGACTGGATCGGGTCAGCCTTCCGAGCGGAGCTCCCAGGGGTTTATCCTCGGCCCTGACCCGTGGGCGGTTTTGCGGCTGGGGGGACATGCCTGGGAGCCCAGGATGGTCGTTCCCAGACACCTTGGATGCTATCGGTGGTGTGACCAGCGGTCCTAGCGCTCCCCCTATCCACCCCCTGGGTTTTGTCCTGGATTCTCAGCAGACTCCTTCCCTAAGAACTCCACCTGGCTTTTGCAGTAGTGACGGTGTTTCATGTCATTGCTGCTGCTCTGGGGAATCCTAAGGGCAGCACCTTCTACGATGTTATTCTGTGACTGTGCTCCTCACAAGACTGTGAAACCTAGAGGCCCATGATACAGGAGAATCACCTGGGCAAGATTTTAAAAAACCAGCTTCTACCCCAGGGAGTCTGATTTAATTAACCCAGGGTAGGACCCAGGCATGTTCTTCTCCCTGGGTGGCTGGAGACTTTGAGACCACCCCCTACCATGCCTCCAGGTAAACTCTGCCACCCCCACCCCTCACTCCAGCCTGGGAGCAGGTGCGAGTTTCGTATCCTTTCTAAACCTCATAATCCTCATCTTTAAAATGTGTACTAGGGGAATGTGTGTACGAAGTCTGTGCCTTTGTGTCCGACTCTTTGCAACTCCATGGACTGTAGCCCGCTAGGCTCCTCTGTCCATGGGATGCTCCGGCAAGAATACTGGAGTGGGTTGTCATTTCCTCCTCCAGAAGATCTTCCAGACCATAGGGATTCAAATTTTCGATCCCTTCTGATCCCTAGAGCCTGTGCTCTGCAACAAGAGAAGCCACCACCGTGAGAAGCCCCTGCACCGCGACTAGAGAGCGGCTCCCTCTCTCCGCAGCTAGAGAAACGCCCAGCAACAAGGACACAGCACTGCCAAAAATAAAGACACAAATACAATTTCTTGTAGTGACCATGTTTCACGCCACTGCTGAATTCTAGGGATCGAATTCGGATCTCTTGCACTGCAGGCAGATTCTTTACCATCTGAGCCAGCAGGGTTCTTCGTCTCTAAAATGAGACCCAGCTGACAGTGCAATGCCTGGCGCACAGGAGAAGCTCCATCGGTGCTTGTCCAGAGAGTCAGGCTGTCCAGGTGAAAGCTGCCTGTGTCTCCAGTCGAACGTCTGGGCCATAGTTTCTGGTTTGACACAAACGGATTGTGTAACCTCGAGCAACTCTGACCCCAAATGTCCCTCTGTCCCTTCAGCTTCATATTCTCTAATTCCATGATATCATAGACAGTGGAAATTCATAATCTTACACTGGTTTATGAAAGTTGTATGTAGTTTGAATAACTTCCCCACAAAATTACAGTTCCTCAATTAAACTATAGTTAAGGCTTGAGATAATCTGAATTGAATCCAATGTTTGTTTGTTTGTTTAATGTGGACCATTTTTTAAAGCTTTAATTGAGTTTGTTTCAACATTGCTTCTGTTTTATGTTTTGGTTTGGTTTTGGGGCCACAAGGCATGTGGGATCTCAGTTCCCTGACTAGGGATCGATCGTCCCTTCACCCTCTACATTGGAAGGTGAAGTCTTAACCACTAGACTGGCAGGAAAGCCCCAGAGACCAACATTTTCCTTTTTTTAACCCTTTTACTAAAGCACTTTGCTTTAAGAAATTGTATTTGTTTATTTAGTTTTGGCGGTGCTGGGTCTTTGTTGCTGGGCTTTCCTCTAGTTGCTGAGAGTGGGAGCCACTCTCTAGTTGCGGTGCAGGGGCTTCTTATTGCGCTGGCTTCTCGTTGCAGAGCACAGGCTCTAGGCACTCGGGTGTCGGGTTTAGTCACTCCAAAATTTTCTGTTCTTGATTGCAAATTAAACTTGCAAAAGCCACATTAACAGGAGGAAAGGCATAGCAATTTTTTTTTGATGTTGATCTTTTAACTTTAAGTGCATGGATACCTTCATGGAAAAGAACTGACGACCCAAAGAAGTGGGTAGACCAGGTTCTTATATAATATTTTAACAAATGGTGATAAATTGTGGAGAAGCAGGAAGACGAAGGAAAGGGGGTTTGGCTTCTAGGAGTAGCAACTTGTGGGATGGTCAGTGTATGGGGGAACTAATAGAAGATAGGGGCTGTTTTGGAAGGTTTGTTCAGACCCAGCTTAGTGCCCTGTTTCTGTCTCTGCTGGTGAGGGTGGGTGTCTCTCCTTCTGGAATAGGAGCTGGAAGGTGGTGCCTTCCAAACAGAAATATATGTCCTGCTCTGAGGCAGACGGGCGGGCATGGAGATCTGTTTGCCTTTGAGCGTTTTATTTGCCTTTAGCTCAAAATAGTCCTGCAAAAAGTGATAGGTTTGGGGGTGGCGCATTCTGATACCCTTCAGGACCCCCAGAGATGGAGAAGGAAAAAGTCTGCTCTCCTCCACTGTGTTTTTTTTTACTCTGTCAAACCTACCATGCATCCCTGGATCTTCCCACTCTGCCCCTGGCCATGTCACCTTGGTGTCCCTAGTGGCTTGGCTACCTCAGGGTCCCCCGCCTGTGGGTGGGAGAGTGGGGAGATGAAGAGAGTCCTCAGACCACTCTTTCTGGCTGGCATCCTGTCCTCAGCTGGCCTGCTGCTCATTTGCTGCACAAATACTTCCTGAGTACCGAATGCTTGCCAGACACTGTTCTAGATGGAAGGACCCAGGCCTGAATGAGAAGCAGACATCCCAGCCTCACAGTACCAAGAGCATCATCCCATTAGGGGATGGGACTTCTGGTCAACCTCAGAGGCCATCAACCAGGCTTTGGAGATTGTTGGCAGTTGGGAATGGAGTTCTGCCTTGCTCACCTCTGACATCTCGCGGGGACCCTGCTTCCCTCACAGGTGTATGGACTGGATGGGACGGTCTATAGCCGAGAGTGGTTGGTGAGGACTTATGAAGAAGTGGCTCATAATTTTGCAAAAACGCATCCTGGGTTTATTGGAATCAAACTCATTTTTTCGGATAACAGGTGAGAGTGAGTGAAGCTGAGCGTGGAGGAACTGGGAAGACAGGCTGTGGGCAAAGCCATGGGGATGGGAGGGGATGGGACAGGAGGAGAAAGGGGTGAGGAGGGGCAGGGAGGCTGTGGTCAAGGGCAGAGACCCGCCCGCCCACCGCCCAGGGTCCAAGCACCATGGGCTCCATGTGCCATGGAATTCCATGATGTGACCCACCCTGGCCTGGGTGGTCTGTTATGGGGTTAGTGTTTTTCCCTGCATGTTCCGATGGTTTTGTTTCAATCTGTGGCCGGGTTCTGCCTCACAGCAGCCCCATCTGTATGGCTTGCTCACACACTGCGAAGACAGACCCACCCTTGCTCCAAGCAAGTGCAGAAAGCCTATAGGAATTCACCTGACTTTACCAAGGAAGAGTCTCCCTCTTGTTGAGGGGCAGTCAGTCCGGATAGACTGTGCCATGTCCAGCTAGAGGGCTGGGGAGGGGCAGCCGCCCAACCTGCTAAGCCATGGGAGGTGGGAGGGCAATCAGACCTCTCTGGAGCCCCTCCCCTCTTTGCGAGACCTAGGGCCGCTGGAGCTGGTGGGCCAGGGTGGAGCTGGCAGTAGTGGGTGGTGAAGGCTCCCTGGGGGCTGGTGGCAGGAGCTCCAGGGCAGGGCTTCAGTGCCAGCTGCTGCGGGTGCAGGGAGGGATGGGCAGGTGTTGGGGGCGCAGAACTAGGGATCAGAGTGGGTGGGCCAACACCTTCCCCCATCATGGGCCTGCACCTTTTCTCTTGGTGCTCTGGTGGCGATACTCTTGCCTGGCCCCTGCCCTGGGCTGGAAAGGAGAGAGCTTTGGAGGAGAGGAGGCAGCCTTGGTCATCTGGTTTCCGGAGCACTCTGGCCTTTTTGACTGAATCAGGGGCCAGGCCAGGTGCCCCACAGGGACCAGGTGGCCGTGGCGTTTCACAGGTGCCCAGAGAGCAGAGAGCTGGACGCTTCCAGGACCATCTCTCAGGGACGCAGGGTAGGTTTCGATCACGGCCACTTTTCTTCATCCAAATGCAGACAAGTAAAACCTGCCCTGTGGGCCCCTATCCCACTGGCTTTCCGGAGACTTGGGTCCCTGTGGAGCAGCCAGAGTCCTTGACAGGAATGGATTTGGGCAAAATTTCTGTGTTAAGAGGAGCTCAGCAGCCTGGATGGAGTAGGGTCATGTGCAGTTGTGCCAAGGGTTTGAGACATGGCAGCTGGGAGCCCTGGATGTGGTCGACCATCTACTTGGGAGCTGATGCCCTTGTTTCTCTCTGTCTCTCCCGCAGAACCAAAAATGAGTCCCTCATCAAGAAATCCATCCAGACAGCCATGGATCTTCGAGTCAAGTTCCCTGGGATAGTGGCGGGGTTTGACCTGGTAATGGGCGCAGCATGAAGCTCCCAGGGAAAGACTGGGAGGCACCGTTGAGACCCTCCCTTGGGGTCTTGGGGGGTGAAGGGAGAGCAGAAGAGGTCAGAAGAAGGCAGGAAAGGGTAATTCCCAAACAGGAAGGGCCACGAGGAGGGGCTGCCCCACTCCCCGGACTCCACACTGGGCATGACACCTGGCTCTTCAACCCACAGCCCAGGGCGGGTGTCTGGAAGCTGAGGTGTGTCTGTACATACCCAAGAGAGCTCACGCTCTTGCTCTCAGACCCACTGGGGCCCCGGAGTGGATCTCAAGGGCTTGTTTTCTCTGGACCAGGGTGTCCTCCTGGGGTCCTTGGGGGCTGCTCACAGGACAGCCTCCCCCAGATAAGGCGGGTGGTTATATCAGGGCCACACAGCTCTCTTTTCTTCCTCAGTCCTGCTACTGGTCTCTCTTTATGGCTGTGACAGAGGCCTTGGCAGTGGTGGCAGGTCCAGAGCACTCCAGCAAGGTGAGGCAGGGGGCCAGCAGGCACCCCACGTGCCTGCTCTGTCCTGCAGGTGGGGCGCGAGGACACGGGCCACACCCTGTATGACTACAGGGAGGCTTTGATGATTCCAGCCTCTCGGGGCGTTCATCTGCCTTACTTCTTCCACGCGGGAGAGACTGGTGAGCTTGCGACACCGTTGGGCACAGGGCTGATGGGCAGGGCCCCCTCAACATCTCCGAGGCTGCAGATAGGACCCCGGCTGGTGGAGTGACAGCCCCATGGCGGCTCACGGCACGTGTCCACTTCACGCACATTGTTGAGTCTATGCTGATAGCGGCGCCCAGAGAAGGGGGCATGGTGGTGCTGGGGCAGCTGCGCTTCACACACCTTACCCGGGGCTCTCATCTGGTCCTGCCAGGAGGGCACCCCACCCCAATCTCCAGGTGAGGAGCCCGAGGCTCCAGCCAAACACGGTGACTGGTCCACCAGAAGGATTGACAGGAATGGATTTGGGCAAAATTTCTGTGTTAAGAGGAGCTCAGCAGCCTGGATGGAGTAGGGTCATGTGCAGTTGTGCCAAGGGTTTGAGACATGGCAGCTGGGAGCCCTGGATGTGGTCGACCATCTACTTGGGAGCTGATGCCCTTGTTTCTCTCTGTCTCTCCCGCAGAACCAAAAATGAGTCCCTCATCAAGAAATCCATCCAGACAGCCATGGATCTTCGAGTCAAGTTCCCTGGGATAGTGGCGGGGTTTGACCTGGTAATGGGCGCAGCATGAAGCTCCCAGGGAAAGACTGGGAGGCACCGTTGAGACCCTCCCTTGGGGTCTTGGGGGGTGAAGGGAGAGCAGAAGAGGTCAGAAGAAGGCAGGAAAGGGTAATTCCCAAACAGGAAGGGCCACGAGGAGGGGCTGCCCCACTCCCCGGACTCCACACTGGGCATGACACCTGGCTCTTCAACCCACAGCCCAGGGCGGGTGTCTGGAAGCTGAGGTGTGTCTGTACATACCCAAGAGAGCTCACGCTCTTGCTCTCAGACCCACTGGGGCCCCGGAGTGGATCTCAAGGGCTTGTTTTCTCTGGACCAGGGTGTCCTCCTGGGGTCCTTGGGGGCTGCTCACAGGACAGCCTCCCCCAGATAAGGCGGGTGGTTATATCAGGGCCACACAGCTCTCTTTTCTTCCTCAGTCCTGCTACTGGTCTCTCTTTATGGCTGTGACAGAGGCCTTGGCAGTGGTGGCAGGTCCAGAGCACTCCAGCAAGGTGAGGCAGGGGGCCAGCAGGCACCCCACGTGCCTGCTCTGTCCTGCAGGTGGGGCGCGAGGACACGGGCCACACCCTGTATGACTACAGGGAGGCTTTGATGATTCCAGCCTCTCGGGGCGTTCATCTGCCTTACTTCTTCCACGCGGGAGAGACTGGTGAGCTTGCGACACCGTTGGGCACAGGGCTGATGGGCAGGGCCCCCTCAACATCTCCGAGGCTGCAGATAGGACCCCGGCTGGTGGAGTGACAGCCCCATGGCGGCTCACGGCACGTGTCCACTTCACGCACATTGTTGAGTCTATGCTGATAGCGGCGCCCAGAGAAGGGGGCATGGTGGTGCTGGGGCAGCTGCGCTTCACACACCTTACCCGGGGCTCTCATCTGGTCCTGCCAGGAGGGCACCCCACCCCAATCTCCAGGTGAGGAGCCCGAGGCTCCAGCCAAACACGGTGACTGGTCCACCAGAAGGAGCTGGGAACCCTTTCTGATGATGTCAATTTTATAACGAGCAAACCCTGCTTTCGAGGTGGACTCACGGGGGAGAGGGACCAGAAGGCCAGTTCTGTGACTAGGAGGCACTGTCCACCCCCACCAGGATGGGGGGGGCTGCCTGTCCACGTCCATCAAGCTGAGGTGGGGGACCTTAGTCTGCACCCACCAGGGTGAGGGGGCCCAGCTCTGCTCAAGCAGCCTGGCTGCCCTTGTTTCTGAACTGCCATCCGCCCGGCCAGGTCTCTGTCCCTCAAAGCTCTGTCCGTGGGCTCACTGGTCATTGCTCAGCCTCCAGATGCTCCTCAAATCATGTAAACCCTCAGCAGAAGTAGCAGGTCACGGCTGCAATGTCAGATCTCGGGGAAGATTTGTGGGGCTTAGACCTGCTGCACTGCACCGCTCAGAGCATCCAAGGCTCCAGCCACCTGAGAGGACTAAGGAGCCAAGGGCAGAGTCAGGATTTCATAGCCAGGCTGAAATCTGGCATCTCACACCTGCTCCAAAGCAAGGGTTCCCGCACATTTATCTCTTTTTCTGGACATTTTAAGTCCATTTGGAGCCAATTTAGATCAAGGCTGTTCTAGGAGATGTAAAGAAGTGTTTGTGGGGATGGGAAGGTGGGATGGGTCAGGGCAGGGCAGGGGACGTGGCAGTTGTTAGCCTTGAAGGCCCTGAGGTTTGGTTGGGAAACCATAGTCATCTCTGAAATAAACTCAGTGCCATGACATGGTCCTAGGAGAAGATTTTGCCAGGACTTGAATATTTAATGGGCTTCCCAGGAGGCTCCAATACTTTTGTCTGATGTGAAGAGTGGACTCATTGGAAAAGACCCTGAAACTGGGAAAGATTGAACATAGGAAGAGAAGGGGATAACAGAGAATGAGATGGTTGGATGGCATCCCTGACTCAATGGACATGAGTCTGAGCAAAGTCCAGGAGATAGTGAAGGACAGGGAAGCCTGGCGTGCTGCAGTCCATGGAGGTCGCAAAAAGTCGGACACGACTGAGTGTCTGAACAAAATCCAGGTGGCTTAGTAGGTAAAAAATCCACCTGCAATGCAGGAGAACTAGTGTTCAATTCCTGGGTAGGGAAGATCCGCTAGAGGAAGGCATGGCAGCCCACTTCAGTATTCTTGCCTGGAGAATCCCATGGACAGAGGAGCCTGGTGGGCTATAGTCCATGAGGCTGCAAAGAGTCAGACATGACTGAGTCACCTAGCATGCACCTTTAAAAAAAAAAGGAAAACATCTTTGAAAAGAAAGTGTTAGGAAACCAGTGAAAATTCTTCTAAAGCACATGCTCTTACCAGCATTGGGAATTCTTGGGCTTCGTTCCCAAGAGAAACATGGAATTTTCACATTTCACATGTGGGTCAGTTAGGATGCTTTCAGTGTCCAGTAATGGGGCCCACATACCCTGTAGGCCTCGCTTTCAGTCTGCTGTGATCGTTCACCATAATCAGCCTTGCCGTCCTCCTGGGCCTGGAATCTCTCCCCATTTAGTCATAGACAGTGAAGTCACATCCGGGTGTGACCACATCCAGTGAAGCCAAAAAACAGCTGTTTCCTCCAGGGCAACTCCCTGAATGGGGGAGGAGCGGGGAGCTGCAGGACCCCCCCACCCCATCCCAGGCTGCTGGGAAGGCTGACGGAGTCAGAATGGTCTTCTCACCCCTAACCAGGAGGCCCTGCCAGCAGGAAGGTCCAGTGAGGTGGCCGGTTCCTGCTGGCCGTGGCTACCTTGCCATGGGTTGTCCCAGGAGTTTTGTTAAAGACGGAAATTAAAGTAAGTGCAGATAATGCAAGTTGTTACAGTAACAGAGTCTGCAGCACACTGTAAAGATCTTACACATAAAATTCCAAGAGAAGAGTTTCTAGAAACAAACGTAAGATGGAAAGAAAGAATATGGGGAAAACAGGGGCAGGGAATTCCCTGGTGGTCCAGTGGTTGGGGGGGTCTGTGCTTCTGCTGCAGTTTTGACCCTTGATTAGGGAACGGAGATCTCGTGTGCCACCTGGTTCGGCTGGAAAAAAAAAAAAAAAGAAGAATGACTATGGGTCAAGCAGACCAAGACTTGAAACCCACTTTTTCTGCTCTCTACGTGAGGACCTTCCCTTAGCCTATAAAGCCTATGTGGATTTCCGCTTCCTCACCTGTCACACACATACACACACACATAGGTACACACAAGCAGGCCATACCCCCTCCTGCAGTGTTGTCAGAAGGAAAAGTGTGTGCACATTTGTGTTAATGTTCATTTCTCTTCCTTTTCCTGCCTGGGAACTCGGGCCTTCACCTGCCGAAGGTCTGGGGTCCTATTCATTCTACTGAAGACCCCTCTCTATTCCCAGATTGGGAGGGAACTTCCGTAGACAGAAATCTTCTGGATGCTGTGATACTGAACTCGACCCGGATCGGCCATGGGTTTGCTTTGAGCAAGCACCCGGCAGTCTTGGCTGAAGCCTGGAAGAAGGATATCCCCATCGAAGTCTGTCCCATCTCCAACCAGGTACCGGCCTCCCCAGCCTCCCTCCCTGTGGTTGCTCCGTGACGCCCTTGTTCTCCGTGTCCTTCCACTCTCTGTCTCTCTCACTAGCATTCATGAAGTTTTTTAGGAATTTTGCCTAAACTGTTCCCAGTAACAAGGGTCCCCAATGGGACAGGACCATGGGCCCTGGGGGGCACGCAGGGGGGAATGTGGGATCCCCCACTGCCACGTGGCTCCTCGGGGCTCTGTGCTTAGGACAGCGGCTCAAGCTGGGCCAGGGGAGACCAGATGTTTGAATAGGACTGGCTCTTCCTGCATCAGGACTTTGCCCAGAGTTGTCCTGATGCTCGGAACAGTCACAGGGAGAGAAGGGTCTGATCCTGCTCACGGTCTCACCTCCCTCGTGATGACTCCTCAAGGATCCATGCTTGTCTCTGCCTGAGCAGGTCCTGAAGCTGGTGTCCGACCTGAGAAACCACCCCGCCGCCGTCCTGATGGCCGCTGGGTACCCCATGGTGATCAGCTCAGATGACCCCGCAGCCTTCGGGGCCAGAGGCCTATCCTACGATTTCTACGAGGCCTTCATGGGCATCGGCGGGATGTCGGCTGACCTGAGGACGCTCAAACAGCTGGCCATCAACTCCATCAGGTGAGTGCCATGTGATCTACTCCACCACTGCCTGAGTCCACCGCTCTGAGGTGTGGGCCGAGGTCCAGGAGGTTTCCGTGAGCTTCTCTGCCTCTTATGCTGTTACTGCTCTTGGACTGGGGACATGGAGCCCTGCCAACACCCGAGGTCTCCTCCTGCCCCCTCCCCAGGCTGACCTGGGCATCCTGCCCCCACCACAGGTACAGCGCCCTGTCGGAGACCAAGAAGAAGTCTGCCATGGAGACCTGGGAGGAGAGGTGGCAGAAGTTTGTAGCTGGGCTGGCCAGGGGCCCCAGGTGAGGGGATGGCTGGCTGTCACCCTCCACCTCTGCTTCCCTCCTCCCAATGGTCCAGAATCCAGGGAAGTCACCTCCGTTTGTCCATCAGGCCGCTGTGACTCTGGCCTGACTCACATGAGCCCCTAACTCATCTCCCTCTTCTCTTTGCCCTCTCCAGCTCATTTTCCCCAGAGCAGTGACTGTTTCAAGTTAAATTAAACCAGGGTACTCCACTGTGACAATTCAGAGCACTTAGAACTCGCCCCCCTCCACCAAGCCCCCACTGGGCTCCCAGCATCCTGTGAACAGGGGTCCCTCCCACGTCATCCCACCCCAGGCGCCCGAGCACACTGGCCTCTGGCCTTGGGCCCCTCCTGGCTCTCTCTGCTGGGAATGCCATTTCTCCCCACTTCCGTCTGCTGCCTCCTGTCACCCTCAGGCTTCGTTTCAGGTCCTAGTCTTAGAAAGACTTGTCCCTTGGGGCACCTTGCTCGCTCCCTCCTGACTTCACTCGATCTGTCATTATGGATTTATTTCTGCACAGCCTCCCTCCCCCAGACCTTCAGCTGCACAGGCACTCGTGGCCAGTTCACGTCCACTGCGAGCCAGGAGCCCAGCTTGCCCCTTACCCAGTCGGCCCTCAATAAACGTTGTGTTGCAAGAATGCCTGTGCCCTGTCATAATAAGCTGGGTCAGATCCGTCTCCCAGCCCAGCCCTTGGGAGAAAGAGGGCAAGGAGCCAGCCTGGCTTTGCTGGGCCCTGGGTATGAAGGAGAACCAATGCCTTCCTTACAAGGCCCAGCAACATGGGTCTTCTTCTTATCCCCCGTCCCCTGCATGGAGCCCTCAGGACCTACCCCTGGGTTCGGGCTTCTGATGCTGGACAGCCTGCTGACTGGGGTCCTCAACCACAGGCTGGTTCCCAGAGGGAGTCAGATATTCTCGAAAACCTTTTGATTCACAGCCTTCACCAATCCCACGGTGGGGCACACAGGTCCCAGTGCAGCTGACTTCAATTCAGTGAATGGTGACAACAGAGCATAGCAGAATGGGCTTTGGTAGCATGTTGCCATGGTCACGGGGGTCTTCTTGGAGTGTAGGGTCTCTGATTTGGGAAAACAAACCAGCTGTGGTGCCTTCATTCCTGTTAAACAGGCAGAGTCCAAGCAGAGAACCAGAAACACCAGTAGGGCCAGACCTGAACTCACCAGGTTGCTGCTGGCAGAGGAGGGAAAGCTGGTTTCATACACACCTCCTGGGACTTCCTGAGGGGCCCTGACATGCTGATCTTCTAACCTGTGTTAGTTGAATTCTTATAAACAAAATCAAGGTGCACAGTGGGAGGTGGTCTTGCTGTTTCAGGAAATCTGTAGCAGAAGCTCCTGTTCACAAAATACTTTTTTCTGACTTGAACTCCAGGAGTCTATATTTCTTAGACTGAGGTCAAATTCCTTTTTAAAACTCTTTTATTATCATTTTGGCTACCCTGGGTCGAATCTCTCTAGGCTGAACCCTCGCAGTTTCAAAAGGACGGGAGTAGGGACCCTGCCTTCTGATGGAAGACGGTCCAGGTCACATTAGCTCACCAGGTTCTTTCGTCCACGGGATTTCCCACGCAAGAATACTGGAGTGGATTGCCAATTCCTTCTTCAGGGGATCTTCCTGACCCAGGGATCAAACCAGTGTCTCCTGTGTCTTCAAGATTGCAGGCAGATTCTTTACTCACTGAGCCATTGAAGAAGCCCAATTTATATATGTTAGAATGCAATATATACTTGAAGGTGAAGGTGAAGTCGTTCAGTCATGTCCAACTCTTTGCGACCCCGTGGACTGTAACCTACTAGGCTTCTTCGTCCACAGGATTCTCCAGGCAAGAATACTGGAGTGGATTGCCATTTCCTTCTTCAGGGGATCTTCCCGACCCAAGGATCGATCCCAGGTCTCCCGCATTGGAGGCAGACGCTTTAACCTCTGAGCCACCAGGGAAGCCCTTAAACACATACATTTTACGTTTCCAAATTTATCTGAGTTTTTAAAAAAACCATGGGTCTATACCCACATCTCGAATTCTATTAAAGACCATAGGGTTGATTCCAGCCTCAGCCCTCCCATCTCCCTCTGTTCCCCACCAGTGAGAACCTGGCACCCACGACCTCCAAGGCATCTTCAAGGCATCTTGATATTTGCTGAGCCCTTGTTTGTGGTCCATCTTGGACCTCCACTGCAGCCTTTTCCACTGGCCCCTCCCACTGGTCCCAAATGCCTCCAGGGAACGGAGAGGACAAGGGAAATGTTTGGAAGAAGAGAAACCCCGTGGGCCTTCCTTCAGTGTTCAGGAGTGACTTAACATAGGAACAGATTTACTGGTGTTACTGAAGCTCTGTCTCAGGGGCATTGAACCCCTTGCAAGAGAAACTGTGCATTAGTGATTTTAAACCTTCTCTAAGAGGGACCCAAACTTGTCATGAAGCCTCAGAACGCCCGTCCAGGTGGGCGTTCATCCGGGATGAGGCAGATGCAGAGCTGAGGTCAGTTACAGGGAGGCCAGCACTCCAGCCCGAAGGGAGCCTGAGGCTCTGAAACCATCCTCTGTGGGCGGGAGGCACTGCCGGGAGCTTCCTCAGGAAGACGTGCCTGTTGAATCTTTACAGCTCACCAGCAAATAGGTGGCTCACCCACCTCAGCCACCTCGAATGGATCCCCAGATGTCCCCTGCCCCAGATGAGGTGCTTGAATGACTGATATGAGCCACGTGCCTTGCGAGACTGGACCCCTTGAGCTCTGGCTATGCGTAGACACATCTGTTGGTGGAATTAAATCAGACTGCTGATTATAATTAACATTGTAAATGCTATATTATAACATTATAAATGTTATTTTCACATATGTTACTTTATATATATGTTTATACATATGTTTCACGTATATGTTACTTTACGTATATATTCCACATATATGTTACTTTAAATAGCAGTCATCCTAAAGACAATGCAACCTTCTTTGTCCTTTCTACTGTGTCTGGAAGCATGTTCATCCACCGTGTGGGGTCTGGCAGCATGGTGGGCGTGGCGAGCACTTTCAGATGAGAAATAACGATAGCTCCCAGTTCTCACCCGGATGGTGTGGGTCCAGGCGTTTCAGCCAATAGCCTTCAGGGTGGCCAGGATCCGACCTTCCAAAGGGCCTTTTCCTGGGGACTGTCTGGAGACCATGTTAGGGGAATAGGTCTGCTAGGTCCAGCCAGACCTCCCTGGGGCTAAGCCCCCTCTTGGGGGTAAGTGTCAGGGGACTGGAAGTTTTAGATCCACAGAATGAGAGTTGGGAGCGGTCCGAAGATCATTTTATCTAACCTGAGTGACAGGGACTCAACTGGGGCCCAGAGAGGGCCAGTAACTCTCCCAGGTCACACAGCAGGCGACAGCCGCTTCCCTGGCTCAGTGATCACCTTACAACACGCAGCTATTTTCTGTCCTGTCAGGGCTTCCTTTATGGAGGGTGGAGTTCACGCTAACCAGCTCCTAACCCACCCACAGTCGCTCCACTCCCGTCTTAGTTCAGTGAGGCCAGGACGCGGCAGGCCTTAGGCGGCAGTCTGACCCTTCCCCTGCCCATTCTTGAGAGCCCCTGCTTAGCCTTCGGCGGTGACCCAGCCCCGGAAACTGTCTCTGCTTCCTGTGGTCAGGGAGGAACGGATTCTTGCCCGGAGCCTTTGTCCAGGGTCCCCCGCTCCCCCGCCCCCAGGGACTGTCGTTTGGTAGGAAGTGGTCCGAGGAAGAAGCAGGCGCTGCGCCCGGCGCGCACCTGTTGCACCTGCGTTGGCAGCACCCGCGGCGCGCGGCGCGCGGCTGACCCCTCGTGGCCGCCTTAGGTAGCGCAGGCGCCGCCGCTCGCTCCCAGCGCCCTCCCGGGTTCAGACCCGCCGGCTGCCGCGCGCTTCCTTCTTCCAGGTGAGCGAGGACACCTGGGGTCTGTGCCCCCGGCTTCGGCCTTCTCTCTTGCACTGCCCGCCTCCCCTGCTTTGCCCCATCCGCTCCGGGAGGAAAGGCTGGCTCCTGCTGTGGACATCCTGCGCTTTGAACTGGCTTAGAGCTCATAGTGGGAGGAGAGGGTAGGGCCTCCGCAGTGTTAAATTTTGTTACATTTAAAATGAAAAGTTCGAATACACATGGAATCACACTTCAACAATCAAAAAACACGAAAAGGGATACTTTGAAAGGTTTAGACCCGCCTCTACCCCCGCCCCCGACCTTTCCCACTCCGCCTATTTCTCCCACCACGTTTATTAATTTTTTTTGTGTGTTTCTTTGCATGATAAACAAATACACGTGTAAACTCTGTTTCCTTTTCTGTGATGAAAGGCGCACATTGCCCACCTGTCTGGAGCTTTGCTTTGCTTTGCTTTTAGTTGAGGGTCTTCCTCCCACCTCTTCCCTCCCTGCCTCTGTCTCAATCAGGGTTTGGGAGTGGGGTGGGAAGACACACCAGAGCTTAATAAACAAGGCCCTCTAGCTGACCCCTGGGTTCTTTTCTTTTAAATGTGTGTGTGTGATAGTCGCTCAGTTGTGTCCAACTCTTTTCGATTCCATGGACTGTAGCCTGCCAGGCTCCTCTGTCCATGGGATTCTCCAGGCAAGAATACTGGAGTGGGTTGCCATGCCCTCCTCTCTTTTCAAATATATGTTAGGCTAAACTCTTGGAACTTCCCGGGCTGTCCAGTGGTTAGGACTCCATGCTTTCACTGTTGAAGATGCAGGTTCAATCCTGGAGCTAAGATCCCTCAAGCTGCAAGTTCCGGCCAGGCCAAAAAAATAAGACAAAAAACTCAAAAAGCCCAAACTCTTGCAATGTATTAAGTAGCTAATTTATGCAATGAATGAATAAAGAGGCAGGTGACAGAAGCCCTGAGGGCAAGTTCCTGGGCTTATAGACAGCGCCTCCACCACCTCCTCGGGTCAGAGGACCTGCAGTCACCTCGTGGGAAGCAGGGTCTTCCTTTACATGTCAAAGCTAGAGGGTCCATGCAGGTTAGAAGTAGAAGCGGAAAAAAGAAAGTATATGGACAACATTTTGAAGGGAAAAGTAAGAAACCAGACATGATTTTCTGTAGACTCTGCAACACTGCTCAGAGGAGAGTTCGAGGCCGGGGGGATCAGCACCTCTGTCAGTCTGGGTCTAAGAGCTCCTGGAATGGCCTCTTCCGAACCCCGCGCCCGAACCATCCTGTGATGTTGGGAGCTATATCTGGGGTCCCAGAGCTCTTCCAGAAAAACCCACCCTTCTTTACCCCAATAACTTACACAAGGCCAAATTGAACACAGCTGCCTAGAGGAGAGGGTTAACGGGGCCGGGACCCCGGGGGAGAGTGGCAGGGTTGTGAGCTCCTATTCCAAATGGGCTACAGACCTGCAGAGTGGGAGACCCACGATGTCCAACGTTGATGGACCCCGAGGGTATTAAGCTCCGTGAAATAAATCAGCAAAAACCAAATGCTGTGTGAGCTCACTTACATGTGAAATCTAAGAAACAGAATAACCAAGCTCACAGATCCAGAGAACCAGAGAGAGACTGGTGATTTCCCGAGGCGGGGTGGGGTTGCGAAATGGGAGAGGGGGTCAAGAGGTATAAACTTCCCATTATCTGATAAATAAGACGGAGCTCAGTCGCGGTCCCCAGAGACCGAGGCAGAACTACAGCTCCCGAGATGTCCCGCGCCAGCTCCACGCCCCTCCCCGACACTGAGGCGAGACTACAACTCCCGTGGTGCCTCGGGCGCCGCCGGCCTTTGATTGGCTGCGCGGAGCGCGCAGGCGGCGGCCCATGGCTGCGCTCGGCGAGGCGGCGGCGCGGTGGGCGCCGGGGCTGTGGCGGCGGGCTGTGCGCACGGCCGCGTGGCTCGGGGGCAGGCGTTTCGCGAGCGGCGGAACGCAGGTGAGGGCGGCGGATACGGGGCGGGCGGCGGGAGCCCGGGGGACCTCTCGTGCCGGCCTCGGAACTGGGTTCCCGACCTCTGGATGTCATTCCCCCCTCTCCCGTTGGCCGCGAGTGGCGACGTCACGTCCCCTGCGGGCCTGCCACGCGGGTCACTGTCTCCCCGGCTCCGTCCGCACATCCCTGGCGGCGCCGCGTGACCTCGTCGCTCGCGGGGGCGACCCGGGGGCTGGGGACTCGGGACCCTAGGCAGGACCCCAGCCCCCCCGGGTCCTGACTTTCTCCACTTTCTTGGTAGCGAGAGTGGGAGGAGGGGGAAGTGATGCGGCTCTTTTCGGGGTCAGTCCTGTCCGGGCCACGCACTCCCCGTGTGACTTAAGGCAAGTTACCGCCGCCCCTTGGTGTTCACATGGCGCACCGAAGCCCTCGGGTGCTTGAATCCCACAGCTGGGCCCCGCATCCGTGGATCCAGCAACCCGCTTGGTGTGTGAGGTTTGCCATCAGCAGTTGGTTGAATCCAGGGCTTGCCTGGTGGCTCAGCAGTAAAGAATCTGCCTGGAATGCAGGAGACATGGCTTCAGTCCCTGGGTCAGGAAGATCCCCTGGAGGAGGAACTGGCCACCCACTCCAGTATTCTTGCCTGGCGAATTCCATGGACAGAGGAGCCTGTCAGGCTATATAGTCCGTGGTTCGCAAAGAGTCAGACACGACTGAGCGACTAAGCACGTCGGCGTCAGGGCTAGCCCTTAGCACGCGGTGTTTTTGCAAGAGGCTACCACGGGCACTTTGTGTGATGTAGGTAGTACCTGTCACAGGGTCTGCAGAATTGGAGTTAATTGGAGTGGACAGTGTCCCAAATGGTGGTTGTGCTGCTGTTGTTGAAAAACACATCCACCAGTTCCAGATAAGAAGCAGAAACACAAGGAGCATCTTCGTTGTCTCTTCATTTAAAACCAGTCTCAAAACCACATTTTTAAAAATTGAAGTATAATTGACTTGCTGCTGCTGCTGCTGCTAAGTCACTTCAGTCGTGTCCGACTCTGTGCAACCCCATAGACGGCAGCCCACCAGGCTCCCCCGTCCCTGGGATTCTCCAGGCAAGAACACTGGAGTGGGTTGCCATTTCCTTCTCCAATGCATGAAAGTGAAAAGTGAAAGTGAAGTTGCTCAGTCATGCCCGACTCTAGTGACCCCATGGACTGCAGCCTACCAGGCTCCTCTGTCCATGGGATTTTCCAGGCAGAAGTACTGGAGTGGGGTGCCGTTGCTTTCTCCGTAGTTGACTTAGTATTGTGTTAATTTCAGGCATATAGCAAAGTGGTTTAGTTGTGTGTGTGTACATATACATATATATATGTATATATACACACATATATATGTTTTTTCAGAGTCTTTTCCATTATAGGTTATGGCAGAACATCAAGTATAGTTCCCTGTGCTATATATTAGTTCCTTTTTTATTTTATGTATAGTAGAAAACCACACATTTTAGTACTGCCACAAATATGAACTTTAATTAGAAAATCTAGCCTGATACCCAGGACTAATTAAAACTAATGAAGTGATATAGAATAAAAATACAGAAGATAATGAAAATAAAAAAGAATGAGAAGAAAAAAAATCTAATCCTGTTTCCTTTGCTCTAGGAAATTTCACTTAAAAATTAATAAGTGTTATTTTTTAGAGCAGTTTTAGGTTTTCGGAGAAGCTGAGCAGTAAGAGTAGAGAAGCCCCAGACCCCAATCCTCCCGTTTCCTGTTCTTAGTGATGGAGGGGCCTTGACTCAGTTGGTGGCTAGATGCCTGTTTCTGTGACTGCACACACCTGATCATTGGAGGTAGAGGTTACACCCCCACAGGAATAGATGAGGGAATGCCCGGTCATTGCTAAATTGTCCTGAAACCTTCTTGTTCTTAGCAGTGGGGTCTGTGGATTCTTATGTCTAAGAGAGCAAACTATTTAGAATATGGCCACGAAGAGCAGTGACACTATGGTCAGCTTTTGCCGTCATCAGCACAAACAAGCTATCTTATATTTTAACTGTGTAATTTAAAAAAGAAATCTAAGAACAGTATTATGAACTGCATAGGCCCGTCTTCCAGAATCAGCAGTTGTTAACATTTGGCTGTACTTGCTTTGCTCATCTCCCTCCACCCTCTTCTATTCTGTGGCTCTGAGAGTTTGAAATGAATCCCTGATTTCTTGTCATTTCAACCCTAAGTTCTTCTCTGTGCACCTCTAAGAAAATAAGGATATTCTGAACATAAGCACAATATTAGTGGAATATTCACTCAGAATATTATATAGCCAGAAACATGGAGGATGTAAGGCTGTATGTACTGATGCCGAAAGAAAACCAAGAGAGACCAGTGAAAAGAAGATGGGGAAAAAAGCACAGCATAGTGCCATTTGTGTGTTGGCGAAAACATGAGAAAGTGGCACCACCCAGGAAGGGTTTCTGGAAAATACCAAGAAGGGTTGGCACTGGGTGGAAGAGGAAGAAGGAATCTTAACATTTTTTCTTTATGTCATCTGTAGCGATTGAGTGGTTTTTAAAAGCTCTGTGTGTGTTGTTACGGTAAAACTTAAAAGGTGGTTATGAAGGCTGTTGTAATAGATTAAAATGTTTCACGTCAAGCAAAAAGAACAACACACAAAGTCATACATATAGGGTGCAGTCTCAGCCACGTAACAAACATAAGACTAGAAAAAGGCGATCAAAAGAAATACCGATCCGTCGTGTTCAAGTCCTGGGCTTGTTTCTGAATTTCTCTATTTTCCAATTAAAAAAAATTCCTTTAGGGACTTCCCTGGTGGCTCAGTGGTGAAGAATCTGCCTGCCAACGCAGGAGATGGTGATTCGATCCTGCCTGGGGAAGATCCCACAGCTCGTGGAGCATCTAAACCCATGCCCCACGACTGCTGAGCCTGTGCTCTGGAGCCGGGGAGCTGCAGCTACGGAGCCCACCCACCACATCAACAAGAGAAGCCCACGCATCACAGCTAGAGAAACACACAACTAGCTTTCTCACTGCAACTAGAGAAAGCGTGTGCAGCAACAAAGACCCAGCAGTCTTAAATAACTAAAATTAAAGTAATCCTTTATATCAGTTATGCAAAACTTTAACCAAGTAGTGACGTGCTTAAAAACATCTGAAAAGGCCTAATTCTCTATTGCAGATGGATCTGCCTGGTCGGCAACCCCAAGTCATCTTCTGGAATCTGTGGCTCGGGCTGGCCCGAGGGTGGGGATGAGGCCTCCCCCCTCGCCTCCCCACCCCCCTACCCCTCTGCCTGACTTGGGCCGCTCTCGTCTCCCCTCCGTGCAGAGCCCGCCCACTTTTGGGTTGCTGTTGGACATTGATGGGGTGCTGGTGAGGGGCCATCAGGTCATCCCCGCCGCGCAGGAGGCCTTCCGCCGGCTGCTGGACCCCCAGGGGCAGCTGCGGGTGCCCGTGGTCTTCGTCACAAATGCTGGCAACATCTCACAGTGCAATAAAGCCGAGGAGTTGTCGGCCCAGTTGGGCTTCCAGGTGAGGATGTGGTGGAGTCTAGAGGCTGAGGACCCCCCACCCCCGCACCATGGAACCCCTTCTCCAACACTGTCTGCGCCCTTGCCCTGGGGTGGGGGACATTGTGGATGAGCCAGGGTAAACCTCCCAGACCCGCTGGAAAAATACTTGAAGCTCAAGGCCAGACTCGGGGAGAGCCCCATTGGCAGAGACCTCTTTTATGAAAATGAGCACTGTGGACTTGGCCATTTCCATCTTTCCTCCCGGGCCTCAGGGTCACGTGTTTCTAAGTGTCCATGTGCCGGGGGGCGGTGAGGTAACAGCTCTCTTTTCTCATGAGTAGGATGGCACAGTTCCGTGAGCTCTTGTCTTTCGCCCACCAGCAGCTCTCACCCCCCCCAGCATCCACATGGCGTGTGTTGGCAGTGGATCTGGGTTTTGGAAAGAGTCCTCATGAGACCTAGAGAGTAGAGTCATTGCTGAGCGGCTGGGACACTGCCTGGGGACAAGGCTGGTTCCTCCCCTGGTGTCCAGACAGTGGGCGTTTGAGGTCACCATTAGCATGGATGCGGAAAAGCCAGATTTTATTTAGAACTGAAAACTGTCAGAGGCAGAGGCAGGTCTGAGCTCGTGTACGAACCCTGTGGTTCTCCAGCAGGGCTGAGAGATTGGGGTGTGGGGAGTGGGGCGAGCGGGGCTCGTGGTGGCCACAGCTCCTGTAGGCTCTGCTGTCTGGGCCCCTCTCCCATGTTGGGGTAGCTCTGGAAGAGTTGGGCCCCCTCTGGGCCCGTTTCTCCTCCCCATGTCCCCACTGCTCCCGACGCTGCCCTTGCCTGCCCTCACCTGCGTGTGTCTGCTCTCCCTCTCTTGGCCACCCTGCAGGTGCAGCCTGACCAGGTGATCCTGTCCCACAGCCCCATGAAGCTCTTCTCACAGCATCACAACAGGCTGATGCTGGTGTCTGGGCAGGGGCCCCTGGTGGAAAACGCTCGAGCGTATCCTTCTGCTGCTTCCGGCTCTGTTGTCCTCGCCCGGCCGAGGGGACTGGGGCCCGGCCTGCTCGGTGCCCACAGGGAGGAGGGAGGGCAGCTCCCAGGCGTCCAGCCCTGGCGTCCGAGGGTTCCTGAAAGCCAGCTCACCGCCATCAGCCCACTGGGCAGATCCCTGGAGAGTCTGACTCACCATGGCCTGAGAGCCCAGGCGGTTCTGCGGTTCGGTTTGGGCCCCACAGTTCCCTGTGCTCGGTGTGCGTCTGCGTGGAGCTCACCTCCAGGCGTGTGCTTGTTAGGGTCAGTCCCTGCTCTGAAGCAGCCTGTTCACTTGCTGCTCCTGCGAACCCGAGCTGAGCACCGGCGTGGGCAGCTGCGCCCTGGGGGCCAGAGCAGCACACGGCTGCTGCTTCATCAGGGCTCCTGCTGGAGGCGGCGAGAAGGGCCTTAGGACAGAAGCACAGCAGAGAGCGCTGGAGGGTGAGGCTGCAGTGTGTCCCCCACCCCCTTCAGACTGAATCCAGTCCATCAGTCCGTCGTCCAGATGTCATCCGGCCTGGCTTCTCCAGGCTTTGCCCAGCCTCCCTCTCACCGAGGAGTCTTCTCTCAGCCGTCCTCAGAGCGCTGGTGCTCCTGGCTCTGGGCCAGTGTGAGCTCGAGGATGGGGCTTCCTGTGTACCTCTTCTCGGGGGTGCCCGCCACCGGCGCCCACGCCTGCATGCAGTGTCTCTTGGCGTGTGCTGGCCTCATGTGCTCTGTCCAGGGTTGAGGCGGGCTTGATCGGGTCGGGGGTGCTTCCTTCACTTTCAGAGGCTTCTCCCCCCGTACCCTGCCCTGGCCACTTTGCTTCCTGACCTTGCTGCAGACTGGGTTTCAAGCACTTGGTCACAGTGGACGAGCTGCGGGCTGCCTTCCCTGTGCTGGACATGGTGGATCTGCAGCGGCGGCCCAAGACCACGGTAACAGGACATGCTTGGGCCCCCCTTGCTGACCCTGCAGCCCCGCCCCCAGAGAGCAGGTCCCTCGCAGGACACGACTGGCCGAGGACTTAGTCCCTAGAAGCGCGGGGTGAGGACTGTTCTCTCTCCTTCCAGAGTCCTCTCATCCCTTCCAGCTGGTGGCTTTGTGCTTTACCAGCTCTCTCAGGGTCACCTGGTAGGACCCTAGCCTTTGTAGAGTTGATCACGGCTCTGCGGTCCTGGAGCCCCTTACAGAGGGCTGTCCTGGTGGGACAGCTTCCTGGGAAAGCAGTTCTGAGCGTCTGCGCCTGGCTCCTTTTGGGTTTGGTTCACACTTGAACCTTCTCTCTTCTGGCCAGTGGTCACGGGGCCTGTCACTGACCCCCTAGGGTGACTGCTGTCTTCTGCCGGCCCCTCGCCCTCTCCTTCCCTGTGTGAACTCTGTATCTCCCACTCTGCAGCGTGATGACACAGTTGTTACAAAGCAGACAGGCCTGCTTCTGTTGGTCTGTGTGGCTCCCATCCCTCCCCTGCCTCCAAGCCACGCACAGCGTGTCCTCAGCCAGGCGTCGCCCTAGCTCTCAGGACAGCATAGTGACAGCCCCCAGGGATGTGCTTGGCCCAGGTCTCAGCTGGTCGTTGGCAGAGCCGAGACCTGGGCAGCTGTTCCTGGAAGGAATGGGCCCCAAGACCACAGTGAGTGGTGGCCCCGCCCCTGGAGTGACGCCAGGCTCCTGTCCCTCCCGGGCTCATCTCGTTCTCGGCTGCCTGATTCCAGACTGGCACCTCCCATCCTTGCTGCAAGAAGACAGTGGAGCAGCCGACCCCTGGCTGACCTTCACACGTGGTGCCCCCGCTGGGCGCTCTCACCCTCTCCTTGAGGACCTCCTCCTCGGCCTGTCAGCTTCTCCTTGGCCTGGGCCACACCAAGGGACCCTCTGTCTGTCATCACACGTCCCACCCCTGGAAACCAGGTGACCATGGCATTGACGGTCTCTTCTTGGTATCTTGCAGCCGCTTCCAAGGAGTGACTTCCCTGCGATTGAAGGTAATGAAGTCCCTGTGTGATGCGGGCAGTGTGGGTGGGGCGCTAGATGCTGGGCTCTGGTCTCCATCTGCCATTCACCACCTCTGAGACATTAGCTGCTGATCTTTCCTTCCCCATGCCACCTGCCTCGTTATTCCAGAAAAATTGTAAAGGTGGAAAATCTAAGTGGAAAGGTTCCCAAGGTAACCTGGCCCAGTGTTTCTCAGCCCTGTTGAACCCAGTTCTGCCTGGGCAACAGAAATATTGTATTGTCCCACTTACTATCCCGAGTGATCTCATAGATACTATAACTTTCCTATACACAAACGTTATGGAGAAGGAAATGGCAACCCACTTCAGTATTCTTGCCTGGAGAATCCCACGGACAGAGGAACCTGGCAGGGCTACAGTCCATGGGATCACAAGAGTCGGACATGACTTAGTGCCTCAGCCACCACCACCACCATCCACAAAGGTTAAGTCACTCGAAAGCCGTACTTGTATGGAGAAATAAACATTTTTTAGTAAGGCAATCTGCATTTCAGTATGTAATAATTACCCAAGGGAACACAGTTAAGTAGCAAAATGATCACAGCAAAAGTAGAAGCCCCGGGAGTGTCACAGCTATAAATGCAGCGTGTTCATAGGTAATGTAGGTGTGCTTCAGTGTGACAAACGCAGTGTGCTCACAGGTGTGTAGGTGTGCCTCAGTGTGACTCAGAAGCTAGGGGCAGTGTCACCTGGTGATGTGCTTTTCCCGATTGGGAATAAATCTTGGTAAAGTTTTGAAGAAATGAAGTGCAGTCTTCTCATGACTAACATGATAGTTGCATTTTGGAAAAAAATCTGTGTTTATGAAAACCCTACCAAAAAATACGTTGTGGGGAATGGAATTAAGATTTAGGCACATCTCATGAGAAGCAGGTTGTTCTCCTATGTGTCAGCTGTCAGTAGACCCGGGGGGCTTGACTGAGCAGGGCTGTCCTGAGCCCCTCGCGTCCCAGCCCCTCCCACAGCCCTCACTGCGCGTGTCAGTCCCTGTGACAGTGAAAACAGCTCCCCGGGGCGCGCTGCCCAGCAGGCTGCGGACTGGCCAGCGCCTGGTCTTGAGGCTGGCGCCGGCAGCCTGTGGGTGGCTCAGCCTGCGTGTTCTGCCGGGTCTAAGTTTGATCCTCCGCACAGCGGTGAGTGTCGTCCTTATGTAGTTGAGGAAGCCGAGGCCGAGACACGCTGAGAACTAGCCTACAGTCTCAGAGGGACGTGGGCAGCGTCAGCCCCGTGACCCTGTCTCCACTGTGTTTCCAGCTGGCCCTGGGGCTCGGGGGATGTGACCGGGTGGCTGAGGTGCTGGGCGAGGGTCGGTCAGCAGGGGCTGTTGCTCCTCTGCTTTTAACCCTTGGATGGCCAGGTGGACACATGAAGGAGCCCTCAGGAGCTGGCTCGGCTTCGTCCACCCCCTGGGACCTGTGCCCTCTCCAGGGCCATGCTCCCCGGGGAGTGGCCAGGGCCGGGCACGGCGGGACTCGCCTAGGGGCTCCCTGCACCGTGGCTCACCGTCTGCGCTCTGCAGGGGTGCTCCTCCTGGGGGAGCCTGTGCGCTGGGAGACGAGCCTGCAGCTGATCACCGATGTCCTCCTCAGCGACGGGAACCCTGGCACTGGTCTGGCGACGGCCCCCTACCCCCACCTCCCTGTCCTGGCCAGCAACACGGACCTCCTCTGGATGGCCGAAGCCAAGATGCCCAGGTGAGGACACGGGGTCCCCATGTCGGCCCTGGGTCCCCGCCTCCAGCTGTTGGTGGCTCCTCAGCCATCCGGGTGCTCTGAGGTCAGACCCCTCCCTCTAGGCCCCGGGGTTGCCATGGTGACCTGGCCTCTGGGAGGGGTCTCCAGCATCACTTCACATACTGAGTAGTAAAGGAACAGCGCTGCTTACGGAGCACGGATGGTGGATTGAGGTGGGGTTATCCCCGCTGGCCTGCCAGCGTCCAGCAGGACGGCTCCTTCCGGCCCGCGGAGCCCAAGTGGGGCTCAGGCCCTGTTCTCCATGCCCTCCCCTCCCTGCCTTCACCCGAGGTGCTTGTTCTCCCACTCCTTGGTGTCCTGCCCATAAGACGTGGGGGAGGGAAGAGGATTTTCAGGCCCCAGACGGCGGTTTCGCTGACCCCCAGGTGACCTCCCTGGAAGGGCAGCTGCTGGTGCTATTGGGCTTGTCTGGGGCCACAGGCAAACAAGTGACATCTCTTCCATCTGCCTCTGGATGAGCTGCGCCGTGGGTCCGTCACTGGTGCGGGGGCCAACCCCGAGCCACTGCGCAGCCGCCCAAGGGGGACAGGTCACTGTGTTCACTCTCGTTGCTTTTTTAAAATGCAGTTCCACAGCTCGCAGTCAGGCGTGTCTTTTGGAACATTCTTCCTAGAGTTCAGGTTTGCTGATGCTAGGTGAAGGGAGTGGGTTATATAGGACCGAATGGCAAGAGGCGTGGGACAGGTCACTGTGTTCACTCTCGTTGCTTTTTTAAAATGCAGTTCCACAGCTCGCAGTCAGGCGTGTCTTTTGGAACATTCTTCCTAGAGTTCAGGTTTGCTGATGCTAGGTGAAGGGAGTGGGTTATGTAGGACCGAATGGCAAGAGGCAACTTACTGTTGATAAAGCCAATTTGATGTCACCTGTTCATTCAGTAATGTCAGAATTGAAACCTCCCTGGCAGGTTTGGCCACGGGACCTTCCTGCTGTGCCTGGAGGCCATTTACCGCAAGCTGACAGGCCGGGAGCTGTGCTACTCGGGCCTCACGGGCAAGCCCAGCCTCCTCACCTACCGGTACGCCGAGGGCCTGCTGGCGCAGCAGGCAGCGCGGCGGGGCTGGGCTGCCCCCATCCGGAGCCTCTACGCCGTGGGGTGAGCCCCCCTCCTCCCCCGTGCTTGTGCCCCAGCCCCCCCGACCCCGAGTGGACAGCACCCTGCCCGCTGCCTGCCACACTGAACTGGGTCCTCTCTCCCCAGCGACAACCCCATGTCTGATGTCTACGGGGCCAACCTGTTCCACCAGCACCTGCAGACGCAGCAGGAGGGGGCGGCCCGGAGCTGTGCCTCCATCCTGGTGTGCACGGGTGTGTACGGTCCCCAGGCCCCCAGCCCCACCGCGCCTGCCCCAGGCAATGAGGGGTCTCCATTCCACGGACACCGGGACTTCAGCTTCAGGCCTGAGCTCCTGCAGGCAGCCCACGTGGTCAGCGACTTGCACGAGGCTGTGCGGCTGGTCCTCTGCAAGGAGGGCTGGGCTCTCTAGAGCCCAGGGATGGGGGTGGCCCTGCTGGCTGCTCCCAGCCCCTCCCCTGCCCTGCAGACAGCGTCCTCACCCGGTGGGGGTTTCTGCCTGCTGCCAGCATGGGCTGCGACTTTCAGACACTGTTTTGTATGGTCTTTTAACTTACTTCCCAGAGACTTTGAACCTATTTTTTTTTTAAGTGAAAATAACTACAATAATAAATATTCATTTTGCTGTGTCTTGTGACGCTATCTGGAATGCACTAAAAAGTTCCGTGGGGAAGGATGGTGGGCAAGTGGAGTGTGTGACCTGAGGCATTGGTGAGAGCGTGGACCCCAGCCCAGTGCAATCTGGACCTCGAGCCTGGTCTGTGCAGGACTGAATCTGACCCAGGCCTCACGATGGACTTAACCACTTCCCTGATGTGGAAAGAAAGAGGGGCCTTTCCTATGGTGACTGTAGAAACTGTCTCATCTTCCTGGCTGCTCTCGCAGTCATCCCAGTCATCTCATGCCTCTCTTCCAGGATTGTGGCCCCCACTCGCCATGTGCCCGCCCCCAGCCAGCCCGGGTCCCCATCCTACTGCAGCTGACATAGCCCTCTGCTTCCTCCCTCCTTCACACTCTTCCCTGGGCTGCTCCTGGGAGGGGCGAGGGGGAGGGCGAATGACTTGTGCCCCGTCCCTGCTCAGGACCATGCCCACAGGCCCTGCAGGAGAGCCCCCCACCTTCAAGCAGCAGCAGCTCCTCCCCACCCTCGCCTGCAGAACCCCTCCAGCCCTGACACCCCTCACAGGCCCAGTCAGAGCAGAGCTTTGACCAGCTGTCTTATCTCCTCCCTGCAGTCAGGCCCTCCTGCCTCCGGGCCTCTGCACTCGCCATTCCCTTACTTCCCACATCCACGAAGCTCCATCCCTTTTTCAGGATCTGGGGATGTGACTGCCTCAGAGGGATTCCCTCAAATTCCTGTAAAAACAGGGTCTTCCTTGCTGGTCCAATGGGTAGGACTCCGGCTTCCATCCCTGGGTGGGAAACTCAGATTCCTGGTACAGCAAACAAAAACCCAAAACAAAATCGCTCTCTCCACTGTCCTGCATCATCTCCCCTGAGGTCCCCATCACCTCGTGACCTAAATTCACTCCTTACTCTACGTCTTTACCTAAAAGATGCGCTCTGTGCACTGTCCATGCCTTCTTGGGTCCCCTTGCCCACACGCTGGGCGCGTGGCAGGACTGCAGACCCACAGGCAGGCGTGGCTTCTCTCCCTCCTGTTCCTTGGGGGAGGGCAGGGGCCTCACCCACAGTGATCCCCTCTCTTCTCCAGCTCCTTCCCGTCTGTAGGTGGTGGACATCGCGAAGGAGCTGTTGTAGGTACCACGCTGTGCTGTTTAGGATTTTCTTCAGCTGCCTGTCTCAGAAGCCTGACCACAGTGTCTCCAACGCTGTCTAAACATCATGGCATTTGGGGCAGGCGTCTCAAGGACTGTGCTGGCCCACCCTGCTGGCCTGCAGGCCTGCCTACCTGCAGCATGGATGGCCTCAGCATCTCAACCATGTTCCACGGAGAGAAGAGGGCGAAGATGGAGCAGCTGGTGCTGGAGTCCCTTTAAAGAACTTTCCTGCAATGCATCTTACCTGGTGGTCCAGTGGCGAAGAGTCCATTCTAATGCTGGGGGCCCAGGTTTGATCCCAGTTCAGGGAGTTAGATCCCACATGCCATTAGGAGTTCCTGTCACTAAAAGATCCTGCAGGCCACAACTAAGACCTGCTAGCTCTCCCTGGGCCCAGGAGGCCCCCAAGAGTGAAGGGAGAGTGCAGCAGGAATGGGAAGCCACGTGGCTGCGTGCAGGGTCTTGCCGGAGCCCCAGGCTGAAGGGATGGGTGACAGTGTGTGTGTCTGCCCCCAGCTCTGCCCTGTGGCTGGCAGCTGCTCTCCCTGTGGCCCTTTCTCTCCCTTTCTAACACTTGGCTTTTCCTGAAGGTGGTAGGAGCCCTTCCAGGCGGGGCGCAGGAAGGAAAGGTGACCGCAGGTCACTCACGCCGGTCAAGGACAGGGCTTGCCACTAGGCTGCAGACCGGTCTCATTCCTCTGGGGCTTTGTCCAGACCTTGGAACCAAATCCACAACCGGCTGCCTCATTGCTCAGCCCGACTGAGTGAAAAAGTTACCTTTTTGTGTTTCGACAAGACTCCACGAGTCAGTCTGCACAGGAAGTAAGCACATGCTCAGAATAAAGTGATCAGCCCAGAGCAGAAGCAGACCATGCGGTGCCCACATGGGTCTCCAGCCCTGACCTTGGTGCTGGAACCCCACGCTTCCTCCGTGTCCCCGTGGTGCTGGCAGCTTCTGGCCTCCTGAGGATACCCCGGGGCTGAGGCAGGTGGGGAGCCAGTGGGTGGTCAGGCCTCCCCAGGAGCTAGGGTTGCTCTAGCAACCGGATGCTGCCTTGAGGGCGGAGTTTTAAAATATCTCGGCTAGAATAGCTTTGTTCCCCCAATCTCTCTTGTCACTTCCCCCGTACCGCGTGGTGCAGGGAAGCTGGGTCGTGCGGGGATGCCTGCCTGCTCTCTGCCGGGGGCTCCTGGCAGCTTCTGCCAGGGGCTGGAGGTGCGAGGATTGTCTCCGGCTGTGAAGGGCTGCGAGGCTGTCAGGGCTTCAGCTTTTGCTTCCAGCCTCCTCCAGCTCTTGGTTCCAAAAACCTCATTTTCTCTTTTTTCGGGAGACAGAGAAGAGGTGTCTGGTTTGAAAGCCGCCTCCTTTCTCCCACTGTGGATCTCACTCCTACCAGAACAGCTGCAGCATCCGGGACCTCCCTTTGGAGCCCGAGGGGTGTCTCATCTTGTCTGCTTTTTCCTTTGTGTCTCTAACTTCCTCTTTGTTTATTCACTCAACAAATGCCTGCAGAGCACTCACTGAGCCCCTGAAAGAAACGAGAAACTGCCTGTGGAGAAGACCCTGGATTTGGTCCTATCGGATTTCAAACATTTTTTAAAAGTCACAGTAAATTAAGACAGCGTTTTCTTGGCAGAGTGTGGGATACAAACCAATGGGACAAAACAGCTCACAGAAACATGTACGTTGAAAATACGGCTTAACGCACTCAAGGTATTTCTCGCTCGTTTCATAGACTGATGTGGGCCAGGTGCTGTTCTTGGCCTTCCCCTCCAGGTGGTGACTCAGACATCCAGGCGCCTTCCATCTCTCATAACAACTCTATGAAGTAGGTGCTATTAATTATTGTCCCCGTTTTACAGGTGAGAAAATTGAAGACAGAGAGATCAAGTAACTTGACCAAGGTCACCCAGCTTCTGAGTGGTGGAGTCAGGATTTGAACCTATGTAGTCTAGGTCTCAGAGAAGGCACTGGCACCCCACTCCAGTACTCTTGCCTAGAAAATCCCATGGACGGAGGAGCCTGGTGGGCTGCAGTCCATGAGGTCGCTAAGAGTCAGACACGACTGAGCGACTTCACTTTCACTTTTCACTTTTATGCATTGGAGAAGGAAATGGCAACCCACTCCAGTGTTCTTGCCTGGAGAATCCCAGGGACAGGGGAGCCTGGTGGGCTGCCGCCTATGGGGTCGCACAGAGTCGGACACGACTGAAGCGACTTAGCAGCAGCAGCAGTCTAGGTCTAGGATGTATACCCTAACTACTATTCTAGCTCCTTTATCACTATATGATGAAATTCTTTATTTCATAAAAATATTCTTGAGTGTAAAGTTTGTTTCTAATGCTAATATGGTCACGCTAGCTTTTTAAAGGCATTTTCTTTTTATCATTTTTACTTGTTTCATTTTTTTGGCTGTGCTGGGATTTCGTTGCCGTGTGCGGCGAGCAGGGGCTTGCCACTAGCTGCTTCTCATTGCGGTGGCTTCCCCTGTTGCAGAGCACGGGCTCCAGGCGTGCGGGTTTCAGGAGCTGTAGCCTGTGGGCTCGGTAACTGGTTCCTGGGGTCTAGAGGACGGATGCAATAGTTCTGGCGCATAGGTTTAGTTGCTTCGCAGTGTGTGGGATCCTCTGGGATCAGGGATTGAACCCGTGTCTCCTGCATTGGCAGGAGGATTCTTCACCACTGAGTGACCAGGAAGCCCAGGTCATGCTAGCTTTTTTGAGTTAATGTTTGCTTGGTTTATTTATACAAATGCATTAAAATACATATGTCTACATTTTTTCTTCAACCTTCAAGCTTTCTTTGTCTTTCTGTTTTAGAGATATTTCTTTTATGTATTAACTTATTTTTGGTTGTGGCGGCTCGTCATTGCTGTTTGAGTGCTTTCTCTAGTTGCGGCGAGCTGGGTCTTCTCTTGCTGTGGAGCACAGGCTCTAGGCATGCGGGCTTTAGCAGTTGCAGCTCACAGGCTTAGTTGCCCCATGGCATATGGAATACTCCCAGGCCAGAGATCCAATCAGTGTCCCCTGCATTGGCAGGCGATTGATTCTTACCCACTGTACCACCAGGGAAGTCCCTAGAAATATTTCTTATACAAGCATATAGCTGGGAATTAAAAAAAAAAATTGAGCCCAATCATCTCTCTTGTTTAATTGGACATTTATTGTGATCGTGGATATATTTAACTTTATTTTTTTAAACCATCCTTTGCATTCTGGCTTGTGTTATTTCTGATGAGAAGCCTGCTGTCAATCTAACTGTTGTTCCGTGGTTTACTGTCATGGTCTCTCTGAAGATCCTTTCCTGTAGATGCTCTCTGGTTTCACATCCGAGCATCTAGCAGCATGTTTATTTTTATTCATCCTGTTTAGGATTCGTTGTGATTCTTAAATCTGTGGATTGGAGAAGTTTTCACCAATTTTAGAAAATTCTCAGCTGTAATTTTTTTTATTATCTTTCCCTGACTCTTTCAAGTTTCTCCTTCTGGAATTTCTATTAGGCATATTTTGGATCTTCCCAATCTACTCAATTTGTCTTTGGAATATGTTACCACTTCTAGCTCTCTCTACTGCAGTCTAGAGATTTGCTTCAGATATATATTTTTATTCATTTTTATTGGAGCATGGTTGCTTTACAACGTTGTGTTAGTTACTTCTGCACAGCAAAGTGAATCAGTTATACATATATCCCCTCTTCAGATAATATTATTTAAAGTTACTAAGTCTTTTTAGGTGTATTTAATGAGGGTCGGACATGACTGAGCAACTTCACTTTCACTTTTCACTTTCATGCATCGGAGAAGGAAATGGCAACCCACTCCAGTATTCTTGCCTGGAGAATCCCAGGGACGGGGGAGCCTGGTGGGCTGCAATCTATGGGGTTGCACAGAGTCGGACACGACTGAAGTGACTTAGCAGCAGCAGCAATGTGCTGCTTAATACATCTATTACTGTTTTTCAATGACTATATATTTGAAACCTGAAGTTCTTTTTTAAAAAAATTTTCATTTTTTGGTACTAAGAGTTTTTTTCCCTAGTATAACATTGAATTCCTTTAATAATTTTAAAACTGTTCTTTAAAAATATTTATTTATTTGGCTCTGCCTGGTCTTAGTTGCAGCACAGGGGATCTGGTTCCCTGACCAGGGATTGAACCCTGGGCCTCCTGCATTGGGAGCGTGGAGTCTTAGCCACTGGACCACCAGGGAAGTCTCTTAAATGTTTTTTTGAGTTATTTTCTTAGTAGTTGCTCTAAAGTTAATAATATGCATTGTATCTTATGATTTATAGCAATGTAATTTCAGCGAGAAATAGAAAACATGCTTCTATGTATTTTGTATTTTATTTCTGTTCCCCTCTTAGTACTATTGTTGTACATGGTAGATGTATATATGTTACAAACCAAACAATAACGGTCTTGTAATTGTTATTTGTATCTAATTTTATGTCTTAAAGAAGCTGAGATCTAGTCTTCCTCTACAGGAGAGAATCTATATATTTATAAATCTGTGGTATTAAACCTCGGTGCTGGGGGTGGGGCCGATCCTGCCCGCTGAGTTTCCTGGGCTGCTGAGCTGACTGGGCGTGTCTTCTCTCTCTCAACCCATCCTGGCCTCCCCGCTCCAGGCGGAGGAGGTATCAGGTCTCCAAACAAGCTTTACCTGGTGTTCCTCTTCGCCGCCCCCCGCCCCCCCACAGGGAAATGGGTTTTGGATAGAAACCTGCTTAGTTTGTTCCCCACTCCCAGGCTGCCATCCTAGGCTTATGAGAAGGAGTGTGGTGGGCAGGGGAGGACACAGGGGTGGGCTGGGGGTTGGTCTAGAAGCAAAGTGCCATCCCTCTGTCTCTGTCCCTGGGTATCGTGTGTGAGACGTAAGCACAGACCCTGGGAGCCTGGGAGCTGCTTGGCTAGTGTGTCTTCCCTTTTCCAGGTCCTTGTGGGATGTTTGCACTCAATTTATATATGAGAAAGTCTTGAACTTCCTTCTTTTCATCCCAGCCACATCTTTGTCAAGCTTCTCCCAGACTGAAGCGAAGGCGCTGTGTGCGTGTGAGCGTTCGAGTGTGCACACAAATTAGACATAACCCACTGCAACACAGAGGACCTTCTGGGACTCAGACCATCGTCATACTCCATTGTGTGCCTTGATTTCTCATCCTTTTTTCTGTGCCCTTTTTATTCAGGGCCTCAGATCTGAAAGAAATGGGGCTAAAGAATCTCATTCAGAAGTTACTCTGAGCGACTGGAGTCCATTCCCTAAAAATGCAAGGATAACTTCAAAGATCTGGTACAACCCAACTTC
>SJYR01000439.1:1558545-1604112 GCA_006410655.1 Kobus ellipsiprymnus | reverse complement strand
GGACAATGCGCCCCGCGCCCGGCGCCCCCCGCGCGGCCCCGCCCCCAGCCCGGCGGCAGCCCCGGTTCCTGCGCGGCCGGAGCGGCTCGGGCAGCAGCGGCGGCAGCGCGGGCGCCGAGCGGGAGGACGACGACGAGAGCGCCAGCATCAGCAGGCCGCTGGTGTCCGCCGAGCCCCCGGGGACTCCCGTCGCCTCTCGCGCCTCCACGCCCACCTCCGCGCGCAGCATGACCGCCGCTGACCTGGGCGCGGGCGCCGTGGCCGGGGCCGTCGGGAGTACGGGCGGCCCCGGCCCGGGTCCCGGCCCCTCCTGCCGTTCGTGCTGCGGTTGCTGCGGGCGCCGGGCCCGGTCGGGCCGCGGGGGTGGGCGCCGCGGCTGCTCCTCTGGCTCGGGCTGCCGCTGGGGCTACCAGGCGCTGTCCGTGGCGCTGCTGCTGGCTCAAGGCGGCCTGCTGGACGTGTACCTCATCGCCGTCACGGACCTGTACTGGTGCTCCTGGGTGGCCACCGACCTGGTGGTGGCGGCGGGCTGGGCCATCTTCTTCGCCAAGAACAGCCGGGGCCGTCGGGGCGGTGCACACGCCCACCACCCGCATCACCCGCACGCCGCGCCCCTGCACCTGCCGGCCGCCCCCGCCGGGGCTGCGGGCGCCAAGGCGCGCGGCGCGCGCGGGGGCGCGGGTGGCCCGGGGCCAGCGGGGCCGGTCGGGGCGGCCGGCGAGTTCGCCTTCGCCTACCTGGCCTGGCTCATCTACTCCATCGCCTTCACGCCCAAGGTGGTGCTTATCCTGGGCACGTCCATCCTGGACCTCATCGAACTGCGCGCGCCCTTTGGCACCACGGGCTTCCGCCTCACCATGGCGCTTTCGGCGCCGCTGCTCTACTGCCTGGTGCGGGCCATCGGCGAAGCGGGCACCACCCCCGGCTCCGCGGGGCCCCTGCTCCTGCAGCCGCAGCGGCACCGCGCCGCCGGCTGCTTCCTGGGCACGTGCCTGGACCTGCTGGACAGCTTCGCGCTGGTGGAGCTGATGCTGGACGGCCGCGCGCCGCTGCCCGCGCACCTGCGCTATCTGCTCCTCGCGGTCTACTTCCTCGCGCTCGCCTCGCCGGTGCTCTGGCTCTACGAGCTCCACGCCGCCACCTCGCCCCGGGCCCGGGCCTCGCGGCCCGGTGGCTGCAGCTGTCTCCTGCGCCTCTTGGGCAGCTGCCTGGTGGACGCGCCCTTGCTGGCGCTGCGCTGCCTGCTGGCCCTGAGCTACCAGCAGCCGCTCTCTGTCTTCATGCTCAAGAACCTCTTCTTCCTCGGCTGCCGCGGCCTGGAGGCCCTGGAGGGCTGCTGGGACCAGGGGCTGCCAGCGTCCCCTAGTCGGGCCAGGTCGGGCTATGGCGCTTCACCCTCCGCCCCACCGGCGCCCGGAGCCCCCCAGCTGGGCCACTGCATCTCCGAGGATGAGGGGTGCACCCATGGCTATGTCAACACTTTGGCTGTGGCCTCCCAGAATTGAGGGGTCTGGGTCTTGCTTTGGGGTTGGGAAACCCAGCTCCCTGTCCTCGGACCTTTCCTCACCGACTCTAGATCATCTGTTAATGGGGCTGAGGGCCAACACGCCATTCTGAGCACTTTGGGTCAAGACTGCTTGGAGCGAGCCAGCTACTGAAAGAAGGAGGAAAGTCGCCAGGCTCTGTTCTCCACACCCATTCTGAGTTCCAGCCTCCAGGGGCATGGTGCCTCTGCTTCCTGCTTCTCCCATCTCTCCCTGATTCCTCTCCCTTGTGGGGGAGAGTGGAGGAGGGGGACCCAGGCAGGAGGCTGGATGGGACAGCTGCTTTTAGGCTGTGGCTAGTGGCTGGTGTCCCACACCTGGAAATTGACTGGAGTCCCCTGTTCCCGGGCTGTGTCTGTTGTGTTTCATCCAGATGATAGATGCAATCTGTGTGTGTGTGTGTGTGTGTGTGTGTGTGTGTGTATGTGTGTGTGTGTGTGTGTGCGCGCGCGTCCACGCATGCGCACGTGTGTGCATGTTGTTTCCTTGTGTCCACCCTGTGCCACTTGAGATCAGCAGGAGATCTGGGGAGGCTCTGTCCTCCCCACCCACACTCCTCATTCCTACCTGAATCTGTGGCCATGAATTAGTTCCCAGACAGAGCTGGGTACCTGGGGACTGCCCAGGGGCCCTCCTCTGCGGGAGAAGCTCACCCAGGGTCTTCCTTAGTCCCAACCCACTCCTCTCAGCTGGGGGGTGGGGTCCATACTCTAAGGACCAAACTACACCCTTTCCTGGGTGAGTGAGCGTGTCTACCTCCGTGCTTTCCACTTTGGTTGCATCACACACTCACTGATGCTGCTTGCAAAAAATAAGGACAAAGACTCAGATGTCGCATTTACCATGGCCACTGGACCCGCTGGGGTTCGGTGCCAGTGTTATTACAGGGTCTATGGAGGATCAGCTGGCTGCCCTCCGTCTCTCCCTCTCTCTGCGCACATAGCTCCCATCCTTCCTGAGGCTGGTTGCGGGCTGGGTCAGGTCTTGGCTCAGAACAGCTTTGGTGGGGTCCCTGGATTGATATCAGTTGGGCCACCAACTGATATCACTGGCCCATGGGAGTAGGGAACCCGTCTCCCACCCCTTGCCCTTCTTCTGGGAAGCCTGGTATGGATCAGAAAGGGTGGCGGTGACCTTTGTCCTCTGCTCTGGTCAAGGGAGTCCCTAGGGAAAATGTAGACTGTCTGGAGGGGGTGGGCAAGCCCCACCCCACCCAGCCTCCCTCCCTAGTGACAGCTGATATCCAGGGGTTGGCCACATACAGTCTTGAGGCTGGGATAACAGGGTAACGGGATGGGGTGGGGGCAGTTTGTAAGGATCTCCTCCCTCTGTGTGCTTGGGCAGCTCTGTGTGGTGTAATAAACCCCAGACAAAGTGCCCCAAGTCATGGGCGGTGGCTTGACTCTCACAGGCTGGCTCCAGTGACGCTTCACGTTTGCTTCCTGGGCCTCTGTTCTGTTCTGGGGGCCAGAGAATGTTTTGGGGCCCTTCATTGTTTTGGAGGGTTGTTGACAGAAGACAGAGACACAGGAGGGGCTGATGTCCTGAGCCTCCCTGCTCTAGGGGCGGGGGCAGGGAGGAAAATGTTTGCACTCAGTGTTGGGGCTCCCAGCCCCTCGCCCACCAGGTCCAGGGTCAACTGGTTGGATTTTGCAACAAATTGTTCCTTTTTTGGCCTTCTCTCCTCTCCCAGGACCCCTCTTCTTGCCCTTTGAACTCCATGTGGTCAAAGTTCTGGGGCCCAGACCCTGGGGGGAGCCCCTCTGCTCCCATACCCTCTCTCCAGCTTTGCTGTTGCTCTGCCGCCTACCCTCCGCGTCTGAGCCATGGGGGGCCCAGGCTGGCCCCTGCCCCAACCCCTTCTCCCTGCTGAGTGACACTGCGACACGTGGGGGGCCCCCACTCGGGTGTGGGGTGGGGGACTGCTGGGGTTCCGATGAGCTGCACTTCCCCGTCCGTCGAGAGACTGCGGGTGCGGCTGGTCCCGGCTGCTGGCCCTCATTCACTGGGGACAGATGTCCTCTTCCTGACACTTGGTGCCATCACTTGTGCTCAGGGGGTCAACCCCTTCCTTCTGCTGTATTTCTCTGGAGTCCTTTTACTTACTTCCCTTGCCCTACTCACAACAAGACATGCCCCGGAAGTTTCGTTTTTCTTGTTTTCTAGGGGCATCTGTGGTGCGGGGGGCCAACTGGAGATGCTGTGGTGGGCCCAGCAGGCGGGATTTCCTGTCCCCGGGCCCGCGCCCTCCGTGCAGGTCACAGAGGAGAAGCTGGAGTGGGACCCGCGCTGCCGCCTCTCATGCTGGGTGGGTCGGGCCTCTGACTCCTTCCCTGTTTGGAAAGGGCTTGGCTCAGACCCTCTGTACGGACAGCTGCAGAGTCCACGGTTCTTCTGGAAGAGCGGAGAGCTGGCAGTCGGAGCCTGGAGGATGGAAGTGGCACCTCGCTGGCATTTATCATGTTTTTTCTTTTTCTCCTTCTCTTTTTAAAAATAAAACTAGCTTCTGTTCTGAAAATAAAAAAAAACAACAACAACAACTTGAGACTTGTGACAAGCTTCCTGTGCGGTTTAAGATCGTGCCTGTCCTGGTTTCCCTGCTAAACTCTTGAATGTCGCTGTGACATCTGTCACCGCTTTGCGGGTCTCTGTTTGCCTTCTGGGCCCGCCTTGGCTGCTTCCTCCCAGGTGGCTGGCAGGCTCTTGAGGAAGTGGCCTTGGGTTCATGCTCCGGCTCCCGTCCTCGGCTCCTTCTTTCTGAGAAGAACTTGCCAGTGAGGGAAAAGGCTGAGAAGCCAGCTTCTTAAGTCCTCTGCCCTGCTCGCACAGGCCAGAAGCAGAAGTCGTTTTCGGGAAGAGCAGGAGCCGTGCTTGTCTTTTTTTAGCACAGAGAGCGGGGCGGCCTGAGGGAACACCAGGTCTCTGCAGAAATAAGACCATGGTCGTAGTTCTTCTGCACAGAGAGGGCCGGTGCTGTTCAAGCTGCGAAGCCCAGGCGGCTCCGCCCGTGCCTACTCAGGCCCACCTGGCCTGCGGGATCTTCCCCACTTAGAGGACAGGAGCACCTACACACTTATAGGTGGGAATGGGGTGACGTGTGCCGAGACGGTCCTTCCCTCAAGACATGGATGATCGTAACAAGTACAATAGTCACAGAGCAGCAAAGACCATGTCTTCATGTCTCCCTAAATGCAGGTGGATGGTAAGATGACCAATCTGACTACGTTTCTCGTGGCTGAGCTGCTCAAGAGGGGAGGTCGTGTCGGGGGGCTCTGGTCCTACAGCAAGAGGCCTGGGGTCAGGTGAGCTCAGGGCCTGGCCCCTCTGGCCCTCACGGCCCCTCCGGGGAGCTTCCCCTCTGCCTCTCAGCCCAGAAGGATGGAGCTGCCTGCAGGAGGCCGCACTGCAGTCAGCAAGGGAGTCAGGTCTGAACCGCGTCCAGTGGCTCTGGGCAGCCTTGGGCTTGGACCCCGTGAGCCCTGCAGGCCCCCAGTCAGGCCCAGGCAGACTCTCCTCTCAGGCTGTGGAGAGGAAGGAGCCAGGACACTGATTTCCACTAAGGTTTGAACAGCTACAGTTGACTCTGATGGGCAGGGCTGGGCAGGGCCCTCACTGAGCAGGTCTTTGCAGGAAGGTCCCTCCCTTGTTTACTTGGGAGGGGGACTGCTCCTGTGGAGTGCAAAGGCCGCAGAGGGAAAGCACCTTTGTCCTCTGGTTCTGGTAAAAAGCAGGGGCAGGAGCCGCATCCTGGGAGTCCCACGGGCCAGCATCTTCTCCCTTCTGCCCGAGGCAAAGATAAGCAGCAAATGAGTAAAACCCATCACAGCAGGCATTCAGAGGCCCAGCTCCAGGTGCCGAGTGGACATTTAAGTGACGAACAAAAGCCCCTCCAAAACCTGAGCACCTCTGAGGACCTTCCTGAGCAGGAAAGAGAAGATGGTTCAGAACCAGCGTGGCCTGCAACGTCCAGAGGACCTGTTAGCCATTTCTCACTTTCCTAGAGAAAAAGCTGTGGACATCTGTGCTGGTCGTATGGCCAGGGGTCCTCCTGCATCCTTGAGCCCCTTCTGTGCACTCCGCTTGGGGAGGGCCCCGAGGCGTGGGGGTCACAGCCTAGAGGACACTTGTTATCAAAGGGCCTTTCTGGGTGAGGCACGATTTCACTAGCTGTGGTTCAGAATAGCATGGAAAGCGAGACCTGGCCTTATTCATACCTGATGCTCTTGGCATTGGGTGATACTTAGACTGAGACCAGTGTGAGGCTGGGGGCTCTAGGGAAGGAGGGGGGGACATGGGTAGAACAAGGGTGGATTACCTGGGGATCTTCCTGACTCCGTTTATAGTGTCCACATAGGCACACCCACCGATGGAAAGATTAGTGACTCCCAGCGATGGAACATTTGGGGTCATGGGGTGATGATTAGGGGGCTGGGTTTCTTTGGGGAGGAAGAAAAATGTTTCAAAATTGATTATGCTGAAGGTTGCTGAACTCTGAACTCCCCAAAGCCTTGACTTGTACAGGGTCTGTGGTGAACTGTGTGAGCTGTGAATCGTGTCTCAGTGAAGTCGTGAGGAAAGAAAGGGCAGCTGTCATGAGAAAGGGACCTGGTAGATGGTGACAGCTGGGTCGTCTGGCCTCAGGGGCCAGCACAGCAGAAGTCTGAGGTCTGTGGGGAAGGTGGTCCGGGCGGAGAGTGTCTCCCAAGACCAGGCCAGGGACCACAGGGCCAGGACACCCTGCCACAGGCACCACCTGGCTCGCCCACACTCTGCACACTGAGCACGAGATGACTGGGAGTGGGGGGATCGTCCCAGAGAGCTGCGTGGGCATCTGCACCCAGCGACGCCCACCCAATATCATCGGGGGATGGCGCCCGGGAGGCTGGAGGCTGGGAGGTCTCGGCTCCTCTGACTTTGTCCTCTTGGCTGCTAGAATGGAACGCCCGAGACTGCATAGACTACGAACAGCAGAAACAAAGCCAGGCCTGGAAGTCCAAGGTCAGGGTGCCGGCGGATTCCAGATTCATAGACGGCAGTCTCGCAGTATCCTTGCATGGCAGCAGGGGACAGTGTTCTGTAGGATTTCCTACAAGGGCTCTTATCCCATCCATGAGACCCCACTCCATGATCCCCTTCCTCCCAGAAGCCCTCCCCAACACCATCATACACTGGGGACCAGGTATTAACCAAGGGGTGTTGGGGGGGTGGGCACGGACACCGGCCTGTAGCACTCCCATGCCTGGTCCTTTGCCGCGCGGGGCTGGTGTGGACCTTGCACTGTCCAGGACCCGGGCCTCAACAGCCTGCTGCTACCAGGCACGACCTCACGAGAAAGGCCTCTGCAGCCAGGAGCCTCCCAACCTGTATAATATGTGACGCAAAGTGACAGCCAGGAACTGTAATCAGGGTTTAAAAATTTATTCATTCTTTCATCAATAAGCTCGCTTTCACACACGCACACGTGTACATGCGGTATCTGATTTCTCCTTGAATTTCAGAACCCCCGCCTCCTTGCAGGTGCTTGAAGCTACAGTGGAGGACTCAGGTTCAGGCAAAGAGAACCTAGAGTGACCCCAGTGCGCACAGGGCTGGGGGCTCCTTGTTCTTCTTGAGCCCGGATGCTATAGCCCAGTGCTCAGCCTGCAACCCTGGAAGAATCCTTGGCCAAAGCTTTCCCACTGACCGAGGCCACATGTGGGTTCAGGCCCTGCTGAAGCCATCAGGGCTCATTCACTTCTATCCAGTCTTTCTTCGAAAACAACCGGTGTGTCTGATCTACAGCCTCCTCTGCAGGGAACAGGGCATCCTGGTAAAGAAGCCCCAGCCTTTAGCATCAGGGTCTGATGCCACAACCCCAGCCTGGCCCCCAGGCCTCCCCAAGCTGGGCCCACGGGCTCACCTACTGCGGCAGGATCAGTTACACACTGCCCCACTGCCCCAGACTCGGGACTCCACCTGCCCTCCACCCCTCACTCCACCCCGGCACCCCTTCGGCCTCCACGTCTTGCCCTGTGTGCTGGCCCGACCCTCCCACTAGAGGAGCAGTTCTTTGGCGATCTGGGCTATACTGGACCCAAGATAAAGGCCGAATGGAGGAATGGCAGACGGTCTGTCCTTTAGCTCCTGGGAATGGGCCATGGAGTCTTGGGGATGGAAGGTGACCATATGGGGACGCGAAGAAAAGCTAAGGGGACGCAGTCAAGTTGCTGGTGCTAAGTCGCTTCAGTCGTGTCTGACTCTGTGTGACCTCATAGATGGCAGCCCACCAGGCTCCCCTGTCCCTGGGATTCTGCAGGCAAGAACACTGGAGTGGGTTGCCATTTCCTTCTCCAACGCATGCCTGCTAAGTCGTTTCAGTCATGTTTGACTCTGTGCAACCCCATAGACGGCAGCCTACCAGGCTCCTCTGTCCCTGGGATTCTCCAGGCAAGAACACTGGAATGGGTGGCCATTTCCTTCTCCCACAGTCAAGCTGGCTACCTTTAAAGGTGCAGCCTCACAGACGCAAGCCCACACGTGCACACACACGCTCACACGCACACACGTGCTCACTCACCACCCCAGCTGGGGGAGGGCCCCACATGGCGGCCCCTCGGGCTCAAGGCCGGGGTTCTTGCTAAGCTCCTGGAAGAAGAGCAGCAGCTGAAGGCTGCGCAGGCTCTCCAGGCCCTGGGGGGACAGCGGCTGCCCCCCGTCCTCCTCCCCGACCCTCTCCCCGTTGTCGTCGTCGTCGTCGTCGGGGGGCTGCGGGGAGCTCCTGGAGATGTAGCCCTGGTCCGACTGCACAGACCGCCGCTGCTCCTCCTCGGGGGGCGTGAGCAGGTCCTGGAGGCTCGGGTTCTGCTGGGGGGGCGGGAGCCGCCCCACGGGGAGGAAGAGGACGCTGTTCCGCCGGGGACCCTGGCCCCCCAGCAGCGGGCAGGCCTCTTCTCCCTCCATCAGGGCCAGCCGGCCAGCGCCGCTCCCCACCTCCTGTGGGACGGGCTCCACTACTTGAGCCCGAGGGACCCTGTCCACCGGGACCACCATGGTCTGGAGCGTTGGGGCTGCCGGCTGCCCCGGGGGCCGGGGTTGGGGCTCCAGCCGCGCCAGGCCGCCCCCTCCTTCCCCGGCGAGGAGCAGCTCCACCAGCATGTGGTCCCGGGAGGTGGGCTCCCGCACCAGCGGCTCCTGCCGGACGATCCCTCCTTCGGGCAGCGGCTCCTCCTCGAAGGCCTCCTCGTCCAGGGACGGGAGGTCCCGGCCGTCCGCCGAGCGGAGGTTCTCCAGTTCGAACCAGTCCGGGCGCTGGGCCTGCCAGCGGCGGAAGCGCTGCACGGCCTCGCGGAGCTGCCGGCCGCTGGGGCTCTGCAGGTAGTTCTGGGCTGCGAGCGCCCCCACGCGGTGCATGCGGCCCGGCTCGAACATCTCCAGGTCCTGGATGCGGAAGTAGACCTCCTCGAACCGGTCCATGAGCTCATAGCGGGAGGTGATGTTGAACAGGTCCGGCACGTCCGCCTCGCAGCTGATGTCGCTGAAGTAGCAGACGATGTAGGTGCCGAAGCAGGCCGGCCTCTTGAAGTCCGGCAGGATCATGTTCATGGCTGCAGTGAACAGGTCCCCCGCCGGCTGCCCGCGGTCGCAGCGGAGCTGCACAGCGGCGGCGTCCTCCCAGCCAAGCATCGCCTGCCACTTGGCCCGGGTGCCTCGGGAGCACAGGACGACGATCTTGGAGTTGCTGTCTGCCACTTCCTGCTTCTGGCGCCCCACCCAAGTCATGACCCCTACCTCTGAGATGGCCTGCTCCTCTAGCAGGTCCAGGGCCACTTCGGTGCCACACACGGTGAGCAGGAATTGGGCGAACTTGAGGACCACGTCCACGTAGAGGGGGTGGTCTGCGGAGTAGACGATCCAGACCTTCCTGGGCTTCAGGGGCGGGGGGCTCAGGCTGGTGGCAGCGGGCAGGATCTCTGGGGGAAACAAGGAAACCAGGGTGTGGTTTCAGGCGTTTCAGTGCTGACCACACATCACAGGCCTGGCCTGCCGGTGAGGGACAGGAAACAGGCTGAGTTTGGCTCCCGAGCCCAAGAAATGGAGCTGAGACCCCAGAAGATGCCCAAGGCGGCTGCCAGGCCGCACTGGCTGCCTGCAAAATAGTCTGTGCCTTCAGGGAAAAGTGTCTCTCACTTTCCTACCTGGCCTGCAGCCTGCACGTTAGTTAGAATTATCTTTTCTTCAAGACACCAAGGCCTATCTCTGGCATGGACACAGTTGCTCTCTAAGGGCCCTGACCTTCCCTTCTTGTTCAGGGATTAGCTGTGAGCCCAGTCCCCCTGCTAAGTGAGGTCCCTCTGTTCGGGGCTGGAGGTGGGTCCCCGGCAGGTGACATCTCCCGAGGGACAGGAACTGACCCGGGAGCTCCTCCAGGCCAGTGTGAACAGCCTCCCCCTAAAGCCAGGCCACCCAAACCAGGAGTGCCCACCTGTGTCTTTGGTGCCATCTTCATGTTTTCTTTGACGGAACCCTGAAAGGAAAGGCAAAGCCAGAAGGCGCTCCAGAGGCGTCTGTGCAGGCGGTACAGGTTTTACAAGGCCTTCTCCTGACCCAGGAGGGGCCAAGGAGCACCTCCTAGCTGCTCTGGGCCTTGGCGGGGAGACCGTGTCTCCCACGACCACTGTGTCACCTGGGGGAGGTACTGATGTCTCTGAAGCTTGGTTTCTTCCTCTGTGAAATGGGTCTGTGGGTTAAGTGCCCAGCTCATCCAACATACCCACCACCTGGGTCACAAGTATTTGACACCACTGACTGGGCTGGGGCCCCCAGAATGGTGCCTAGGAGGTTACCACCTGAGTGGCTGCCCCTAAGCAGACTCCCCTTTCAGGGAAACCCCGTTCCCCAGACCTGTCCTTGCAGGAGGCACAAGCCTTCTGAGACGTCTCCGGAAGTGGCGCCCCTGGCCCCTTTGTGGCCTCCTTGTATTCTGAAGGTGATGTGGGGAATCGACCTCCTTAAGTGACCTCCCCTCCTGGACCCAGTGAGGGGTCCCCTGGTGTGGGGCTGACTTTCTGGAGCCACACAGAGGCCAAGGAGGGCATCTGGCACCTGACTTCAACTCCCACCTTTGGGCTGCTCCCCAGAACCATGAGGTCCTTCCCTCGCCCCAAGGAGTGGGCGCTTTGGGAAAAGGTCAGATGTGCTGCCCAAGAACAGCCTCCCAACACCCCCTGCCCGCACGCTGGACCCTCCCAGGGACCCTTTGTGGAAGGATGCTCTCGACAGGCCTCACGCCTGGCTTGGTGGTCTTCCCCTGCACGAATCGTGGTCACAGAGGGAATGGCCACCCAGATCAGGGTCATGGAGGGGCAGGGAGAGGCCAACCCCCACCCCGGAATGGGCTGGAATGGGCCCGGGGTGGGGGACTGATGCTTCTTAACAGCCTGCAGGGCTGGGGGAGCAGGGTCCTGAGCACAGACTTAGGGCTGGCGCGGGGAGAAGGGCCTGGGAAGAGGGAGGGGCAGAGCGGAAATCCCAGGTGGGCTGTAGCCCCGCCCTTACCTGGTAGCCTCCAGGTCATGCAGAGGATCAGCAGGATGACGGAGCCCACCAGCAGGATGGAGAGGCCTGTGATGAACGCAGACACCCACAGGGGCGTGTGGTCTGTGGCGGGAGGGTGGTGTGAGTGGTGTGACACCCTGGGGCCCCGCCCACTGCCCACCCCGGGAGTCCTCTCTGTTGTGCCAGCCCTGGGGCCCCGCCCACTGCCCACCCCAGGCTGCTCCCCTGGGGTGTCTCCTTGTGCAGCCTGACCCCACACCAGGCTAGGCAGGGACCTCTCCGTGGCCCTTGAGGTGTCTCAGCCTGGAAAGAGTCAGCCTCACCTTCAGCGGTGTCTGCAAGGAGAACAGGGACAGACTTTCAGTTGTCAGCAGTGATAATGTACAGTACATAGTGCACACTTGCTACATAGTATATAGTACCCAGAACCATGTAATACTTAGTGCACAGTACATAGTGCACAGTAAAATATACTTAGTACTATATAGTATCTATACTATGGTGCATAGTACCCAGTACTTAGTACATAGCACACAGTACTATAGTGCATAGTACCCAGCACATAGATCTTAGCACTTAGTACACAGTACCAATACTATAGTGAACAGTGCATAGTACTATAGTGTGTAGTACCTAGTACACAGCACTCATCAGATAGTACTATGACTCAGAGTTTGTGAGAACTATAAGCAGACATGTTAGAGCACTTTGCTCACTCAGTACACGGTGTTAACTGTAACTGTGACAATAAAGAGTCCCCAATTTTCCAGTCACAGAAATTGAAGATCAGAAAGGCTCAGTGCTTTTCCTGAGGTCACACAGCTAACGAAAGTCAGCGAGGAGTCCAATCTGGAGTCTCTCTCTAAGGCTGCATGACACAGGCCTGGACAACTGCCCCTTCCCCTTGGACCAGGTCACTGTGCAGTCTGGGCTGCTGACATTCGCCCACCCTGCTTCCCTGTGGCCCCTGGCAGCTGCGCGTCCTACCTGGGGTGGGTGAGACCTCTGGGCAGGTGGGCACGGACACCGAGTGTCGGAGGCAGTCGTTGAGGCAGCTGCTGAAGAAGGGCTGGATCTGTGAGGCAGAGTGTGGGGGAGAGGCTGGGGGCGCACGGGCTCTCCAGGAACCCGCCAGCCTCTCCAGGACGTCTCCAGGGCTGCTGGGCAGGCAGCCTGCCAGCAGGAGCGGGCAGAGGACCCTGCCTGGCTGAGGCTGGTGGCTGGGCAGGAAATCCCCAGGTAGCGGTGCTGGGTCCAGGGGGAGCATGACCCCCGCAGCTGCCTACCTGCCCTTCGCCCACCTCGTCCCACCCTGCTCCCCACCTGCACGTGGTGGCGGCAGCACCAGCTGGAGTCCTGCAGGGTGACTGTGATGTGGCAGCGCTGTGGGGCGGCTTCCTGTGCGGGCTGCAGGGCAGAGGGACGGTGAGGCCCTGGCCCCAGCTGGGATGCACCCCGGGGCCCCCTCCCTGGGGAGAGGGGCTGCAGGTCCGGCTCCAGGAGGAGCAGCCATCCCCAGGACTGCATCTCCAGGACCTCATCAGACGCCCTGGCCACCGGGGATCAAGGGATAGACGCACGTGTCTAGCAGCGGCCCCACCCTGGCTCCTCCGTCTTACTGCCTCACCTTGACCCCCCACCTTGTCCTCATGTGCACATTGTACAGTCTTCAAATCCTCTTTGCAATCATGAAATTAACAAAGCAAAACGAGGACCACGAGAATGTTGGGGAGGGGAGGACAGAGGGCTGAGTGCACAGGGCAGAGACAGGGCTCCTGTCAGCTGCAAGAGCAACTACATACCAGCCACACACCCACCTCACAGCATTCTCCAAGCGCACACCAGCCACACTCCAACTGCTCACCGGCCACACTCCAACTGCACACCAGCCACATGCCAGGCACACACCAGCCACACACCAACTACACACCAGCCACACACCCACCTCACAGCAGCCACTCTCCAAGTGCACACCAGCCTCAGTCTGCACACATGGGAAGGCAGGTCACATGCTCTAAGCCCAGCCCAAGCGCCTGGCCCTCGAGGGTGGAAAGGGTGCTCGGAGCCGGGCTGATGGGTTAGAAAAGCGGCAGAGAGGGCAGTTACCACGGGCATGTCGACGACATGTTGGAAGCAGCTCTGGTTCTCTGCAGGCGGGAAGCTGTGCAGCAGGACCTGGTAACTGGTGGACTCATTCCACGGGGTGAAGCTCAGCCGCAGCTGGTGGGCCTCGAGGGTCTCCACGGTGATGTTGGGGTCCCACAGGCTGCCTATCCCACGGGCACAACATGACCAGGAGTCAGGGAGGGGGCGAGAGTGCTTGCACATGTGCACGTATGTGCACGCTTGTGTGTCTGCGTGCACGTGTGTGTGACCCAAGTAAAGCTCCCACATGGTTGCCCCCACGGTTACCTGAGCTCACACATGGCGTGGTGTCCTTCATCCGGGGGTCCTTGCAGTCTGTGGACCGGGAAGAAATGCAACCGTCAGCCCCTGCCTCGGAGAGCTTGTCTTACAGAACCTCCAACACCAGAGGAAACAACCGTCTGCTTTCTGGGAGCCTGTCCAAGGGCGGCCCCTTCAGAGGAGCCCGAGGATGGACGCTGTCATGGGTCAGAGGCCCTAGGCCTAGGGCTGCCCTGGCCACCTTACCACTCATCCTTCCAGAAACTTCCAGATCTAGGCAGAAGCCCCCTCCCCAGACTTGTTCTTGGACTGAGGGGTCCTGGTCTACCCCTGTTCCCCCTCTCTGGGGGCTCCCTCCCTGGATCTGCTTCTGCCCTTGAGGGGAGATGGGCTTAGTCCCCCTCGGCAAATGGTGACATTTCCCCAACTTCCAGGCATGCTCATGGGAGTCTTGGGTTCAGCCCCATCTGGGGTGGGCCTGGGAAGCTGCATTTCTGACAAGTTCCCAGGTGATTCCATGGCACTGCCAACCTGGGGACCCTGGGAAGACTGCTCCCCCGGAGATGGCTTCTTGGTTCCCCCATTTCCTTGACTGCAGCCTTTTTATTGGTTTAAGAAGATGTGACAGGCGTGAATCACTGTGAGCGACAGGGGCTGAGTCAGTCTGCTTTAGGGATGGGAGGCTAGGAGGGGGATCGGGGAGTGTCACTCATCTGACAAATACTTATTGAGCCCCCAGTATGTGCCAGGTGCTGTGTGAGGCCTGGGAGATATAGCCAGGAGTGAGACGAAGTCCCTGCCCTCCGGGGATGCCATTCCAGCCAGAGGGACCATAGAAGGAGACTGTGATATCGTGCCATGGCTACGTCAAGATGCTGGCACGTCAGGGATGGGGAGTGACATAAAAGGGGAAACAAAGCTGGGTGAGCAGACCATGCGTGCACATGTGTGTGTACACGTGTGCACACGGCTGTGTACATGTGTACACACGAGTGAATTTGCATGCACGTGCACATCTGTGTGTATGCATGGGTGCATGTGCGTGCATGTTTTGTGTGTGCAAGGGGTGCTCCGGCAATGTGGATGGCCTCAGCAAGCATTTCCCAATTGCCTCCCACATGCTGGGCCGTTCACAAGGGTTTGGAGGCTGTCCGGGTGGGTGTAAGGCGCAGGCCCTGTCCTCCAGGGGCTGGGCATTCGGGTGCTCTTGGCTCCAGACAACAAGAAAGGCGGACCGTGGCAGAGACTCCGGGGAGGACAGAGATGCACCCAGAGGTGCAGATGCATCAGATGCTGTTTTGGAAGATGAGCCTGGCAAGCATCCCAGGAGGAGGGGGCAGGGGAAGAGAGGCTGGTGCCAGATACATGCAGGTGGGACGTGGGAAGAGTGAGGAGCCGGGGCTGGGACGGGGCGGAGAGTGAGGCCACAGCTCTCTGGGGACAGGCCTGTCTTCCCAACACTTTCTGAGCAGGACATGCCAGACGAGGGACTCGGTTCCCATAGAACTCCCAGGGTCTTGGGCCAACACCAAGTTGGTGCCGCAGAGAACGGACTCCACCTTAGGGAGTGGAGGCTGCAGCCCCCCACCCAGGAGCCCCGGCCCCGCACCTGTTTGTCCCGTGGGTTCCACAGGCTGACCACAGAGCGAGAGGTGAAGGGCACGCTGGGGGATGGTGCTCTTACCGGGTACCAGGAAGTTTCTGGATTGGTGGTTTGGGTCCCCGTCAGGGATGGGCTTAGGCAGGTGGTGGACGGTCACCTCGTACTCCTCTCTGGGTTCTACCACAAAGTGGCTGAAGGCAAATCGCCACTAGGAGACAGGAGGAGGGGAGGTCAAACGGTCACAGCTCTTACCTGAGCCCAAAGACCTCCCTACCTGTCCCTGAAGGATTCATCAACACAGGGAGGGAACAACCAGGCCGCAAGCTCCCCTTTCAGAGGCATTGTGTCCCTGTTCTGTGTTTCTTCTGGTCTTCCTGCCTGTTTACAAACACCTGGCTCTGGTCTCATTAGGAGACAGCAGGGCCAAGGCAAGAGAATGTGGGCAAGTTTGGAGGCACCCCTCCCCCATCAGCCCTCTCCAACTCCAGGGCTGCAGGCCGCTGGGACCCAGGGGCAGCTGAAGACCACTTGTTATGTGGCTCTGCCCTGTGGAAGGGAAAGCAGGGTCTCTGTAGCATGAAAGTACAGTGGGAGGCTACGAGGTCCCCCGTCCAACCCTGGGCCTCATGGCGTTGTTGCTCAAACTTTTTTTGGCCGATGGAGATGAGACGCACTGACTCCAGCTCCCCTGGTAGACCGCTCGGGTCCCTGGTCCTCCCTGTCCTCCCGGTAGTAGTTTGGGGGTCCTGTCCTCACTAAACACAGGACAGGGGATCTGTCTTTGCTGCTTGTGTTCTGGGAGCTCTGCCTCTGGCCACTTGTCAGACGTAAACCGGCAGAATTGAGACAAGCCTGCAATCAGGATCAACTGGACGGCTTGTCACCACCAACTGCAGCCGTTTGAACACTCCAGCCTCTGGTTCAGGAGGTCTGGGGGGCTACCTGGAACCTGCATTTCTAGCAATCCCCTGGTGTTGCTGCTGGGCTTGGGACTACACACTGGGAATCAGCGCTTTGACCAAACTAAACACGAACCCATTCTGGCTCCAAGCAGCAGAAGGAAGAGAAACTGTGCTGGAAACCACGGCTGCTCTGCGCTGGGCAGAGCCCCGGCGCCTGGAGGAGACCCTGGCTGATCGCAGGCACCCGCCAAGGAAGCCGCCCTCCCAACAACGAGCCTGGACGTGAGGTGGGGAGGAAGAGCGGGGTGCATGCCTGTGTGTGCCTGTGTGTGTATGTGTTGCACACCACTCCCCGCGGTCACCACCGCCCACCCTGGTGGGACTCTTACCCGCTTGTGATGATGCCTCAGTGTGGTCAGAAACTCAAACCTGACACACAGACGCTCGTTGGTACTCAGCTGCAGGATGGACAGCTCCGCCCCCTCCAGGTAGAGGACACTGGCTGGAGGGAGGAGAGGAGCACAGGTGAGACCAAGGATGGCTAGCCGCCGGGGGTGGGGGTGGGGTCATTTCCTGTCTGCTGTGTGGGCCATCTAACCCACCCCTGCTTCCTGCTCCTTCCAGCTCCCTCTGGGCCGGGTTAGCCACTGCCTCTGGACAGCTACCCCTCACTGGACAGGGGCAAAGATGCTTTACCCCAGGCCAAAAGGGAAAGCGTTGCAAATTCGTGGCTAGGCTGCTGGGGACACTGACTGTGGGTGTCAGAGGGGGGTCCTTGACCTGGAGGACGTAGCGAGCCTCAGCAAGGGACTCACCCGGCCATCCACAGGCCTGGGCACCCTCGTCACCCAGTCTTCCCAGGTGTGCACACTGCTCCGCCCCCAAGAGGCTGAGTTGTTGGGGGGGGTGCTGTCAGAAGGGCCAGCCTGCAGTCAGGTGGGTCATGACCAGACGTGATTTCCAGGGTGATGAAGATTTGGGGCTGAAGAAAAGTCTTCTGTGGAGGATGGTGGGTTAACATCTAGAACTCTGAAAAAGGACTCACTGCCTGAACTGATGGGTCCTTTCTCTGAACTGGCACAGGGCTGGGAGCCCAATTCTGAGTCTGGTGGGAGGACTAGGAGGCCCAGTCTGTGGACCCACCCAGAGGTGGGCAGCACCCCGAATGCCCACTCACCATCTGTCTGCAGTGTCCACTCGATGTGAACCACGGGGAGCAAGTGTCCTTGCTGCGTGTGGGCGAAGCGCAGCTGGGTCTGCACGTTTTTGGGGGATGAGGGGGTGAGGTTCCGAGGGTGGATCCAGCTGTCATCCAGGCAGGTACCTGGGAGCAGGAGAGGCAGAAATCAGAGGCTTGCGGGCTCTAAGGGACAGAGATGCAGCCCAAAGAGGATGCCTGGCGGGGTCCAAAAGCCTTCATGGTCAGGCCATGACCCCAAGACCCAACCTGGGCTCACAGCTCTCTTGATGCCCTTCGGGGGTCATGGGGAAGCTCTGACGTTACAGGAGAGATGACAAAGCATGCCTGTGCCTTTGGGATGAAGCAGTGGTTGGAAGTGGGCAGGAGACATGGGGCAGCCATAAGAGTTGCTCTGTTTTTATCTGTTGGGTCCCTAATGAGCATGGACTCTTGAACGGTGCGCCCCCTCCTTGAATTAAAACACAAAACGAGATCCCACCCCAGATATCGCCCACTGCAGGGTGACAGCTTTGGCTAAAGGGTCATACTGCAAAGCCAGGTCATATTGCGGTGCCCCAGAGAATTCTTCCAAAACCCTGATGACGGGTGAGGCCCTGAGTCTCAGGGATCCTCCCACTGGGGACTGGGTCCCTCGTCAACTCAGTATGGGGTCAGCACCGCATCGGGGCAACTTGAGAAGAGAAAAAGCAGGTGACTTACTGTTCTTGACTGTGCAGTTCAGCCCCTGCGGAAAAGAGAAGCAGGTAATTACAGCTGAGAAAGAACTCGGATCCGCCAGCCGGGCTCCGGTGTCCCTGGGCTCACACTCAGGAATGAAATGCATGTGCCTTCCCTCTCACTTTTGGGGCCACTCCTGGGGGGACCATATTCCCCCCGTACTCTGCTCTCCTGACAACTGAGGAGATGCAGGGCAAGAAGTGGGCGCAACACATGGCAAAAAGGAACTGCCATTTTCTCAGTGGCTTCAGGAGCTGGGCGTCACCTGAGCCTCATTTCCTGCCCTGAGTTCAGGACACTGGCAGCCAAGCCCAGAGACAAGACCTCCAGACTTCCACATCTGAGAGGCCATGGTCACCACCAGCCTGACCCCTGCGGTAAGTCCAGCGATTGAGCCACATGGCCTGCTCCACAGGGCATCCAATGAGCTTTTAGAACCTTAGGCTTGAATATTCTCAGACAACCAAAGAGTACCAGATTTGTATGAAAATAGTTTAAAAAACCAGCAACTTACAAGAATGCTCTTGGAGGGAATAAGATGATGCTGGGAATAGAATAAATTAAAATTATAACGGTCTCAAAGAAATGAGAGGACACTGTATCCATATGACAAGACAGAGTACTATGGAAAAATGAGCAAACAGAAATAAAAACAAACCTTGAAGGGGAGGAAGGTGGGAGAGAGTTTCAAGAGGGAGGGGACATATGTATACCAATGGCTGGTTCATGTTGATATTTGGCAGAAACCAACACAAGATTGTAAAGCAATTATCCTTCAGTTAAAAATAAATTTGGTTAAAAAATGAATCATGAAAATAAAAAAAATCCATAGAAAAACTAGGTTATAAAATTCAGGAAATTTCTCCAAATATAGAACAATATTAAACAGAAATAGAAGAAACAATATGTGAATATTTATTTAAGAGAAATTATTTAATTATTTAATATTTATTTAAGAGAATATTTATTCAAAGGAAATGATATGAGTGAGTATATTTCCAATTGCACTCATCTCACATGCTAGCAAAGTAATGCTCAAAATTCTCCAAGCCAGGTTTCAACAGTACGTGAACCATGAACTCCCAGATGTTCAAGCTGGATTTAGAAAAGGCAGAGGAACCAGAGATCAAATTGCCAACATCCCCTGGATCACTGAAAAAGCAAGAGAGTTCCAGCAAAACATCTACTTCTGCTTTAGTGACTACACCAAAGCCTTGCTGTGTGGATCACAACAAACTGTGGAAAATTCCGAAAGAGATGGGAATATCAGACCACCTTACCTACTTTCTGAGAAATCTGTATGCAGGCCAAGAAGCAACAGTTAGACCTGGACTTGGAACAACAGACTGGTTTCAAATCGGGAAAGGAGTATGTCAAGGCTGTATATTGTCACCCTGCTTATTTAACTTATATGCAGAATACATCATAGGAAATTTTGGGCTGGATGAAGCACAAGCTGGAATCAAGATTGCCAGGAGAAATATTAATAACGTCAGGAACACAAATGACACCACCTTTATGGCAGAACACGAAGAAGAACTAAAGAGCCTCTTGATGAAAGTGAAAGAGCAAAGTGAAAAAGTTGGCTTAAAACTCAACATTCAGAAAACTAAGATCATGGCATCTGGTCCCATCACTTCATGGCAAATAGATGGGGAAACAATGGAAACAGTGACAGACTTTATTTTCTTGGCTCCAAAATCACTGCAGATGGTGATTGCAGCCAGGAAATGACCATGACCAACACAGACAGCATATAAAAAGCAGAGACATTACTTTACCAACAAAGGTCCATCTAGTCAAGGCTATGGTTTTTCCAGTGGTCATGTATGGATGTGAGAGATGAACCATAAAGAAAGCTGAACGCCGAAGAATTGATGCTTTTGAACTGTGGTGTTGGAGAAGATGCTTGAGAGTCCCTTGGACTGCAAGGAGATCAAACCAGTCCATCCTAAGGGAAATCAGTCCTGAATATTCATTGGAAGGACTGATGCTGAAGCTGAAGCTCCAATACTTTGGCCACCTGATGTGAAGAGCCGACTCATCAGAAAAAACCCTGATGCTGGGAAAGATTGAAGGTGGGAGGAGAAGGGGATGACAGAGGATGAGATGGTTGGATGGCATCACTGACTCAATGGAAATGAGTTTGAGTAAGCTCTGGGAGATAGTGGAGGATAGGGAAGCCTGACGTGCTGCAGTCCATGGGGTTGCAGAGAGTCAGACAGGACTGAACAATGGAAAAACAATAGGGCCAGAACACTGTTTATGAGCTTATGAACAGCACCACGTTGGACCTCCCGCAGAAACCCAGAGAAGACGTCCACGATGTTGAAGACAGTGTTAGGTGATAGTGGCCAGTGTTCCCTGAGCTCTCCTGGGCCAGGCATCGGTAGCACTTTGTATGGAGATCTCACTGAATCTACAATAGCCCTATGAGGTAGGTACCATCACCACCTCACCACTTAAAAAAAATACATATTTGTAAAAGTTTTATGTATTTATTTTTGGCTGTGCTGGGTCTTTGTTGCTATGTGCTGGCTTTCTCCAGTTGCAGCGAGCGGGGGCTACTCTCAGGTTGTGGCGGGCGGGCTTCTCTTGCTGAGGAGCACCAGCGCCCTGGCTAACTCTGAGCAGCTGGCACCAGCTCAGAGTGCCATTGCTGCCTCTTGGGCAGAGCTGGCTGTCATTCACCTGCTCACCCTCCCCTTCCTCTTTTCAGTCCACAAACATCTGTCAGCCCCCAGGGCCTGTGCTTATGGCACTGGGCTGTAGGTGGTGAAGTCAGGATGCGAAGCCAGGTCCTCTGAGACCAAGTCACTAAGTGGTGCTCCATCCATGGAAGCGCCGTGGAGGGACAGAAATCTGGGGGGCCTCACCCCTCTCTTTTCAGGGGAGCCAGCTAGCAGTGGGGCCCTGTTCTCTGGCCAGGTGTACAGGAGGCAGAGGGAAAGCAGAGCCTGGCAGGTGTAGACAAACTGCCCAGGGTCCCTCTCCAGCCCCTGCTCCCCCGCCATCAAACCAAGCCCCTGCTCTGGGTGAGCAACTGAGGCCAAGCCCTTTCAGCCCAGCTCAGCGGGCTCCCTCATTTGCAGCTGCTTCTCCCACTTTCCTGCCACACAGACCCCTCACTTTTTATCCTGCCCACCCTCAGGCCTTGGCTCAGCGCTCTCCCCCTCCTGGAACGCTCTAGACTCTCTTGGAGGGCTGCCCAAGTGCCCTCTCTGCAGGAAGGGCACCAGGGCAGCAGGAGCTTCTCTGTTCCCTGGAGCTCTATTGCTCCTGGCTGACAGAGGCTCCTGCTCCAGGCTGACCTCTGTGATTTACTGCCCCAACACCGTCATCAGCGGGTGTGTCTTTGTTGTTTCAGGACCTTGTATTTTGCAGGCAGCCAGCAAAAGGCCATCTAAAAATGAACTGAGTCCCAGACAGCAGAGTCCCCAAGCAGGACCTGCTAAGCGCGTCTCCTGCTCTGCCCAGGAGTAGGGGGTCACAGGACCTTTCCCAACATGGTTCATGTTAAAAAAAAAAAGAGAGAGAGAGATTCTGCTAAACCGTCACTGACATTTCACCCTCTTATGAATCCTCCGAGACATTAGATAGGGAGAAATACCACTTTGGTTGTTCAACATCCTCTGACTCAGATAAGGAGCGTCATGTCTTAGGGTCAGAGGTGAAGGGGAGGAGGCCGAGGAAACCGAGAGGAGCGGCGGGAGAGGGCAGCGCGCGGCCAGCACCGTCTGTCTCTTTTCCCTTAAGACGGGCCTCCACCCCAAGGCCACTACCTGGCGGTGGGTGTCGCTTCCTGTGGGCACAGCCGGCAACTGACGGGTGCCTACAAGCCCCGCGGGACTCTAGACGCGGGCGGCGGTGTGGGCCGGAGGGGGCGCCGTCCGGAGGGTTCACGCGGTGCCCAGGGCTCGCCCGGAGGGGTCATCGCGCTGCCCTTACAACTCTCGCCGGAAGCTGCCCGGCAGACCCGGGGCTCGTGCGCCAGACGCTGCGGCCGCGGGGTCCCCCGGGCGCCGGCTTGTGGGGAGGAGGGATGGACTACCGGGGTTGGCACCGGGTCGGGTTCCGCCTCGCCCTCCTCAGGCCCCGCCTCCGGCCGGCGCGCCTCCCCCAAGTCCTTCCCCAACTGCGAGGCTCCCTCCGGAGGCGCCGCCGGGACGCCTGCCCAGGTTGTGCAACCCGCGCTGCGCGATCTTTCCCAGCAAACTCCGTCTCTTCCCTGGCTCGCACCACAACTCGCGACGCTCCGCGTGTCCTGCCCAGGGCGGCCTGCTCTTGTGCCCAAGCCTCGGAACCCCCGAAACCCCGCTACTCCAGCCCCGGCCCCCGGCCGCCTGCCCGACCGACAGCATCCTGGGCTACCCCCCCCCACCCTTTTCCATCCCCCGGGACGCGTCCGATCTCACCTCCTGGGAGCACACGGGCGCCGGGTGGTCCAAGAGCCTCGGGGAGGCGAGACCGAGGCCCGGCGGGCGCAGGAGCAGGAGGAAGAGTAGGAGCGACGGCCCCGGCGGGGACCCGGGAAACACGCGCGGCCGGCGGCGCGGAGCCCCCATGGCCCCGGCCCTTCGCGGAGGGCTCGCGCCCGGGCTGGGGGCGCAGCGAGGGCGCGCCCCAGGGATCCCCTCGGCTGAGCCCGAGTCTTTCTCCTGCGCCTGCTTCCGGCTTTCAGCCCTGCCCGGGGCGGGCCACGCAGAGGGGAGGGCTCGGCCGGGACAGTCCTTCCGCGTGTCCCTCCCCGACGTGCGTCCCAGGTGCTCCCTCCTCCGGGGCTCCGCCTCGCGCTCCTCCCCGCGTTTCTCCCCAACTCCTCCCCAGCTCCTCCCGGGCTCCTCCTTGCGCTCCTCCCTGGATCCTCCCCGCGCTCCTCCCGCCCCGTCTGCTCCCTGAACCGTCGTCCATCTCCTGCGCTCCAGCTCGCCCGACTCCTATATTCCATTTCCGCTCTTATTGTCAGGCCGTAAAACTATTTTAATATCTGCCCTTTCTCTCGCCTCCGGTCTTACCCTTCTTCTCCGTCAGAGGGAGTTCTTTTTCTCAGTTCCCTCTCTCCATATCCGCACCTTCTCCCTGGATTGCTTTCCTGGCTTTTCCTCCTCCTCGAGGCCGGGACCGCTCCGCGCTCAGACTGCTCGAGGTGGGGGAGGTGGGAGAGGAGGTGGGGGAGGTGGGAGAGGAGGTGGGAGAGGAGGTGGGGGCCCTCGGCCTCCTGTTCCCGCAGCGCTGCGCTGAGCTCGCGCTTTCCCCAGAGACCCGCTCCAAGTCTGCTGAGAGTCCGCAAACCGTGTACTTCCTTCATCCTGAGACAACCGTCGTCCACATTCCCTTTCCTGACAACCCTGAACGCCTCTGCTGGCCTCGGACAACCCCCACCCAGATCCCACCGACTGTAAATGGATCTCCAGGTCTGAGGCGGTGGATCTTCTCCTGGTCCAAAACACTGGCCCTTTGCCTGCTGCTGGCGGACCCCTGCCGACCACCTGAGCCCCCGCTGGCGACAGGACATAGCTTCTTTAGGCCTTGAGCTCCGTGGTCTCCAAACCTTTTACTTGTTTAAGAATTTTGGAGTACTATCCATCCTCCCATACATTTTTTAATATGACTCTGGAAAATTTTCATCCCAAGTGTAAATAGATATAGAGGATATAATCACTAAAATTTGATGTCTGTAGCAGGCAGCTTCCGCGATGCCCCCACCCCATCCCACCTCCTGGTGTTTGCACTTGCTATGCCTCCCCCTCCTCCCCCCCTCACCCAGTGTGTGCTGGGCCCAGTGACCTGTTCTCAACAACAGAATATAATAGGATGAGACAAAAAAAAAAAAAGGATGTCACCGATAAGGTTAGGCTATGAAAGGCCTGGACTTGGGGTTGTTCAGCCCTTTCTGGGTTGCTGTGAGCTGCCTGTGGAGAGGCTGGGATGGCCAGGAGCTGAGAAAGGACTGGTCAACAGCCAGGAAGAAACTGAGGCCATTGTTTCACCGTGACAATGATCAGGAGTAAGTGGTCAAAATAATGCAAGGACAGCACTTTAAAAAAATTATTTTTAATTGGAAGATTTACAGTGTTGTGTTGCTTTCTGCAGTATAGCAGTGTGGATTCAGTTCAGTGCAGTCGCTCAGTCGTGTCCGACTCTTTGCCACCCCATGTGGATTAGCCATAGGTATACATCTGAGCCTCCCTCCCACCCCTTTTGGTGGTCACAGACACCAGACTGAGCTCCCTGTGTTATACAGCAACTTCCTATCTATTTTGCATCTATTTTGCATACAGTATCTATTTTGCATACAGCTATCTATTTTGCATACAGTAGTGTATATGATACAATGCTGCTCTTGATTCTTCTCACCTTCTGCCCACCTCGCTGTGTCCACAAGCCTGTTCTCCACCTGTGTCTCCACTGTGTGTTGTGCTAAGTCACTTCAGTCGTGTCCTCCAGGTCACTTACAGGAAAGAATTATCTATCACAGCACACACAGAAGAAGATGTGTGTTGCATCCCCTACAAGAAATCACCTGGGGCTTCCCTGGAAGCTCAGGGGTAAAGAATCCACCTGCCCGTACAGGGAACGTGGGTTCGATCCTTGATCCAGGGAGATCCTACATGCCTCGGAGCAGCTGAGCCTGTGCAGCATAGCTAATGAGCTTGTGTTCTAGAGCCTGGGGGCTGCAACTACTGAGCCCATGTGCAACAACTACTGAAGCCCGCCTGTCCCAGAGCCCATGCACCACAAGACAAGCCACCGCAATGAGAAGCCTGCATACCGCAGTGAGGAAAAGCCCCCTGCTCACCCCAGCCAAAAAAAACCCTGCGCAGCAACAGAGACCCAGCACAAAGATAAATAAACACACACACAAACCAAAGAAACCACCCTGGCAACTCAGCCAACAGAACCCAGCCGGGGAGACCTGAACTCTCACTTTTCTCCAAGAGACTTTCATTCAAAACAACCTGTCCCAACTTCCTCCTTTTTCTTTGTAAATGTTTCATTCCTCTCTGGATTTGCCCATGGCTTTTTGCTATATAGCTTGCTTCTTCTGAATTCCATTTCCTTTGCTATTCCTGAATAAATCCACCTTTGCAGGAAAAATGATTCTTTTATTGCTTAGGTCTGTGTTACTGAATTGTTCTCTGAGTCTAAATGAAGAGATTTTCCTGTGGATGGGTTTCAGTGATACAGCTAGAAAAAGTTGTACTTTTTAAAGAGTTTACGATGATGTTTCCATACACTTCCCATTTGACCCAATTTAATTGTTGTGATAGAAAAAGATTTAAAAATTATTTTGTTCACAACAAAGCAAACAGCTTTAAACAAAATTTAAACAAAATTCAGCACAACAGCTCCAACTAAATTTGAAGTGAAAGTGAAAGTGTTACTTGCTCAGTCATGTTTGACTCTTTGAGACCCCATGGACTGTAGCCCACCAGGCTCCTCTGTCCATGGAATTCTCCAGGCAAGAATACTGGAGTGGATTGCAGTTTCCTTCTCCAGGGTATCTTCCTGGTCCAGGGATTGAACCCAGGTCTCGCACATTGCAGGCAGATTCTTTACCATCTGAGCCACCAAGGCAGAAGCTAAATTTAGCAAATTGCTAAATGTATTGGTCACATTTTATGAAACAAATTGAAAGATGGAGAAAGCTTACAGGAGAGGAGAGGCCTGTCAAATTCTACAGATAGTTAGCTTTCAGTTCTGAGAGGCAAATGAACAGGTACATGGGGCTTCCTAGCCTAAATCACTCATCTTCTTAGTGCAGGGATTTTCTAGAATCCTGCTCATCAGAACTTGGCAAGGAATGTCAGAACCATTCTTGGTTGTTGCTCAGTTGTGTCTGACTCTCTGCGACCCCATGGACTGCGGCACTCCAGGCTCCCTTGTCCTCCACTATTTTTTTCTTGGAGGTATGTTTTGAGCAGGGATGAAAATTGCTACTTTCCTGTTTCTATTTTTAAGAGGAATTAGAATTAGAGCCAGAGAGAGTTATTGAAAAAAAATAAAAGGCAGTTAGCCACAGAGGTTATTAAACTGAAGTCTGTGGGTCAGTCAGTTCAGTCCCTCAGTTGTGTCCGACTCTTTGCGACCCCATGGACTGCAGAATGCCAGGCCTCCCTGTCCATCACCAACTCCTGGAGTTTGTTCAAACTCATGTCCATCAAGTTGGTGATGCTGTCCAACCATCTCATCCTTTGTCATCCCCTTCTCCTCCTGCCTTCAATTTTTCCCAGCATCAGGGTCTTTTCAAATGAGCCATTTCTTCGTATCAGGTGGCCAAAGTATTGGAGTTTTAGCTTCAGCATCAGTCCTTCCAATGACTATTCAGGACTGATTTTCTTTATGATGGACTGGTTGGATCTCCTTGCAGTCCAAGGGACTCTCGAACGTCTTTTCCAACACCACAGTTCAAAAGCATCCATTCTTCAGCGCTCAGCTTTCTTTATAGTCCAACTCTCACATTCATATATGACTGCTGGAAAAGCTATAGCTTTGACTAGACGGACCTTTCTTGGCAGAGTAATGTCTCTGCTTTTTAATATGCTGTCTATATTGGTCATAGTTTTTCTTCCAAGGAGCAAGCGTCTTTTAATTTCATGGCTGCAGTCACCATCTGCAGTGATTTGGAGCCCAAGAAAATAAAGTCTCTCACTGTTTCCATTGTTTCTCCATCTATTTGCCATGAAGTGATAGGACCAGATGCCACGATCTTTGTTTTCTGAATGTTGAGTTTTAAGCCAGGTTTTTCACTCTGCTCTTTTACTTTCATCAAAAGGCTCTTTAGTTCATCTTCACTTTCTGCCATAAGGGTGGTGTCATCTGCATATCTGAGGTTATTGATATTTCTCCTAGCAATCTTGATTCCATCTTGAGCTTCATCCAACCCAGCATTTTGCCTCATATACTCTGATATAAGTTAAATAAGCAGGGTGACAATATACAGCCTTGCCGTACTCCTTTCCCAATTTGGAACCAGTCCTTTGTTCCATGTCTGGTTCTAACTGTTATTTCTTGTCCTGCATACAGGTTTCTCAGGAGACAGGTAAGGTGGTCTGTTATTTCCATCTCTTGAAGAATTTTTCACAGTTTGTTGTGATCCACACAGTCAAAGGCTTTAGTGTAGTCAATGAAACAGAAGTAGATGTTTTTCTGGAATTTTCTTGCTTTTTCTATGATCCAACGAATGTTGGCAGTTTGATCTCTGGTTTCTCTGTCTTTTCTAAATCCAGCTTGAACATCTGAAAGTTCTTGGTTCATGTACTGTTGAAGCCTACTTAGCTTGGAGAATTTTGAACATTACTTTGCTAACATGAAGACTGTGGGTAGGCTCTGCAAAGTTTTTAAACTCTTGGAGATAATTTGCAAAATGTTTATTTGTGAGTGTAGTTTTTTCTGGATAGATTTCATCAGAATCTTGAAGGAGTTTTGGTGATTACAAAACCAAATCAAACCATTGCCACAGTGAAACCACAGCACTGATTTAGTCTAATCTTTCCACTTAATGTTAAGTAAACGGAGGTTCTCAGAGAGTCCATCCCTGCCTGAGGTCAGACAGAGTCAGGGCAGAGCCCAGGGAGCAGGGGTGGTGAGCTCGGGAAAGGAATTAACCAGGCATGTGGTGAGCTTGGGAAAGGAATTAAATGTTCTGTCCTCTTGGATTGAGGTTCCCCTTGCAGGGAATCCCCACCTCCAGGAATAATGATTAAATTTATGGCTTTAATTTTTGATATTTGAAGGAAGGGAGGAGAGGGATGTAGATGGTGGAACAGAAGTCATGTTGGGCAAGATGAATCAAAGAATCAGAAGGGATTCCCATGAAGCTGAGGGGTCGTGAGGGTGTAGAACTCTGCGGAAGTGATTGTCAGCAATGTGCTGGAGGGCAGGGTGCTCAAGGAGAGGGCAGTAGATTGTAAATTCATTGGCAGAGTACTTCTCAATCAAAATCTTATTGGGCTGAGGACTTCCCTGGTGGTCCAGTGGTTAAGACCCTGTGCTTCCCCTGCAGAGGGAGTGGGTTCGGTCCCTGAAACTAACATCCTGCATGTCACATGGGCAGATAAGTAAATAAATAACAACCTTAAAAAAAAATCTTACCGGCTTTTTTCATGGAAATTGACAAGCCGATTCCAAACTTTGGGTGGAAACTCAAAGGACCAAGATTCTCCAAAGCCATTTTGGAAAAGAATAAAGTTCCGTCTTTGCTAACCCCTTGTCATGCTTGTATTTCTGGTGTCAGAGCACGTGGCTGTGTGTCTTGGAAACATTGAAAAATTGCAGATATGATGTTTGCCCACAGATATTTCAACAAGCATCTCCTAAGAAGGATGGCTTACCTAAACATTATGCCTTTGTTAATTTATTTTGTCATAATGCCTTTATTACAGAGAAGAAAACGACAAGAACCCCCTAATGTTCAATTCTTGTTCAAATTCCCCAAATCGCACCCCAAGTATTTTCACAGTTGCTTTTCTCAAACCAGGGCTCACTGAAGTTTCGCAACGCATGAGGTGACGTCACCTCTTTCAATTGAGAACATTTCCCTAGCTGGTTTTGTTTTTAAAATGATATTGAATATTCCATACTTTCTAGTCATCTGGCAGTTTCTTGGTGGTGTCTCTGCATGACTTTTTTTATTCCCTGCACTTCCTGTAGACAGGGAGTGAGGTTTGAAGGCTCAGTTTGATTCAGGTGAGACATTTCGGCAAGAGCACCTTCCCGGTGATGCGGTATATTTCACGGGACATCACACCAGGAGGCTACGAGGTCAGCTGCCCTATTACTTGATTTCCTTCGGATAACTTTGTAGAGATCTATTGACATACTGTGTACGATGTACCTGTTTAAAGGGTCTAGGCTATGAAATCACCACTGCGGTTCGTCTCCCTACAGTCCCTGCAGAGTCCAATCACCTGGTGACCGGCAGAGACGCAAGACTTTTAGTTTCATCAACCCTTGTCAGGCCCCCAGGCCCACCGCTGCCCGAGGCTCTAGACTCAGAAAGACCCAGGGTGGAGGCCTTGCGAGGCTTCCGCTGAGCTGTGAAGGCACAGCCCCACTGGGGTCGTGGGACAGAAGTCAGGCCCCAAGGGGGAAATGGTTGCTGGGGAGTTGGGGTCTCTCGGGAAGCAAGTCCTGGGGTGCTGGCTGGAGGGTGCAGAGTGACCCTCAGGGCGAGGCCAAGAGGAGGTCAGCACCGCCCGCCCCCAACCTGTGTTCTGTACTCTCGGATCCAGGTGCTCATTCAGTTCCTTGGAGCTCATTTCTGGGTTTGCACAGAGCAGGTTGACAGATAAGCCTGCGGAGCCTGAGACCCGGGTGAGAGGGGAGGGGGAAACCCTGTTTGCTCAGTGCAGACACAAGGCCCGGCCTGGCCATGTTCCACTGCCGCCACCACCTGTGGGGTGGTGACGTGGGTTTTACAGACCTGCAAACAAGCTTGCAGAGACGATGTGATTTACCCCAGGCCACAGAGCTACAGCTCTGTGTGCACAGGGACTACGTATAAATAATCAGGCGTTTTTTTTTTTTTAAACTGAGATGTAGTTGATTTACAATATTGTATCAGTTGCAGGTGTACAACATAGTGATTCAATACGTTAATAGATTACACTCAGTTTAAAGTTATTACAATGAAATGACTAATTCCCTGTGTGTACAATATCCTCGTAGCTTATCTACTTTATACATAGTAGTTTATTCCTCTTCCTCCCCAGCGCCTACCCTGCCCCTCTCCTCTTTCCTTTCCCCTGGTAACCGCTGATTTGTTTTCTGTATCTGTGGATCTGTTTTTGTTTGTTCCTGAACCCGACTTGGGTCTACCTGCCCGGGCGCAGTAAAGCCAGTCTTCCAGGCTCTCACAGGTTGTGGTGAAAGAACAGTGTTTAATGCAAGGTGTGCAATGTGGGGACAGGTGGGGAGAACGGGCCACTCAGGCTCAGAAGACTTGGCCTCCCCCTTGCTTTCAGGGAAGGGTTTTAAAAAGGCAACATTAGAGGAGAGGGTTGCAGGGGCTTGAGAGTCCATGAAGGCCACCTACCTGGCAAGCTGCGTGGAGATGGGGAGAGAGATGGAGGTGCACGGAATGAGGGCTTAGTTCTTTTTGTGATGTGGAAGCAGGAAGCAGCAAGTGCAGGGGAGTGTCGGGTGTCCCAGTCCCCTTACGGGCCCAGGTCAGTTCAGTCACTTAGTCGTGTCCGACTCTTTGTGACCCCATGAACCACATCATGCCAGGCCTCCCTGTCTATCACCAACTCCTGGAGTTTACCCAAACTCATGTCCATTGAACTGGTGATGCCATCCAACCATCTCATCCTCTGTCGTCCCCTTCTCCTGCCTTCAATCTTTCCCAGCATCAGGGTCTTTTCAAATGAGTCAGCTCTTCGCATCGGTGGCCAGAGTATTGGAGTTACAGCTTCAATATCAGTCCTTCCAATGAACAAGGCCCAACTCATACTTAGTTCTTTGGGCAATCAGATCAATAACCACATCTGCCTTGTGGGGAGAAAGGGAGAAGTGGGCAGAAGCAGGCCTGATGGGGGGGAGAGGCTGGAGTCCAGCCAGACCTGCACTCTGACCCTGGAAAGCAGAGCAGTGGGGAGGCCGTCCACCCGTGAGGGCCTCTCACTGGCTGACCACGCCCAGGGTGGGGCCTGGCTTTCTTACTCCACTCAAGGGGGCATTCATAACCCAAGCAGAACAGATCCATCACAGGGCAAGTCTCCAGTCTGTCTCAGCTGATCAAAAGTATCATTTACAAGCTTTGGCACGTACTTTGTCATTGCTGGTAACACCTTGTTGCTGACCGTGACTGGAGGGGCAGCTCCTGGCGGGGTGCCCACTCGCCTCCTCCTCCAGGACCTGGACAAGCAGTGTCTACTCAAGTCCTTCTCCTTCCTTGAGCCTGGACTCCAGGGCTCAGGGTACTGGGTGGGAGTGGGGGGTGGGGCTCCAGCAGAGGAGTGGGGAGAGCAGTGATGACTGTAATTCCCAGAATGGACTCAGTTGTCCATGAGGATGATCTGTAACTTTTTCCAACTAAGATATTGTTTCTGGGACTGGTTAGTTTTACACAGGGAATTATGATAGGAAGTGAACCCGCACTGTCCGTAGTGAGAGCTCAGAGTCCTAACTGCTGGACCGCTGGGGAGAACCCAGAGTACGTTGATATACATGATCTCCTCCTCTCACCACCCCTTGTTCCCTTCCCTCCCCTCTCCCTGTCCTTGCTTCATTCAAAACCAGTTCTGTGCCTTTTTCTAGATGATGGTGGGTAGAGGAGAAGCATCTGGATTTTGTGGATCATCCATTTAATTTCTCCTCTCTGTCCCCTTTCAACCTTTGACCATTAACCGAAAAGAAGACGTGGGGGATGCAATGAGTTACTGCAGTGAGGCTGGATCATGCCCGGGGTCAGAGTCCCTGAGTTTCCCCTTTGGGGATCAGACGTCAGTGGAGGGTTAAGTACGGTTCTGCAAGTCCAGGAAACAGTCAAGGAGGTGAGAACGGCAAGACGACCAAGCCAACGAGGACGTTGTTAAGAAATTTATTTGCAATTCTTTTTTTTTTTTTTTTTGTTTTGTTTTTTAAATAACATCATTCCTTAGATAAAAATGCAATCTTACAGGAATATACACAGCGTCTCACAGAGATGGCCCTGAAGCTCTTCTCGACGCCCTGGCCTTTCTCGAGGTGAGAAGGGACATGGGGGAGGCCGCCGACTCAGGTGACGATGGTTACAAACTGTATAACAGTATTTACAACACGCGAGGGCCCGCAGGGAGGTGTGGGGGCGTGGGGGCGCCGACTGCCTGAGAACCAGCGTGATTCTGTGCATGGTGGGGCTGGGGGGACTCCGAGCCGGGATGAGAGGAGCAGAGGGGCTGCGTCTGGACCCTCCCGCATGGAGGACCTCGGCTGGGTGGCTCGAGGGGCATCCAAATAAAACAGGAAAGGAGTGTCTGGCGCTTCACTAGCGGGAGCCTGCCACCCTCTCTCTCAGTGGATGTTTTCCACGGGTGGTTCTCGCTGCCACATCACAGCCTGGTCCAAACCTGCTCACCTTGGACATCTCAGCCTCGGAGCAGAGCTTCCTTGCACAGGGCTCTGGAATAATAGGATGCGCAGGGGAAGGGCAGGAAGCAGGTCATTGGGTGGGAGGTCAAGGCCGGATTCTGAGGGTGGAGGGATGCACTCGATATAGGCAGGCCCCCCAGGGCCTCACGTCTGGGGCTCAGGGCCGCCTTGAGAGGGAGACCGTGCACTGGGTTGTTTGTTTACAAGCCATCTCCCTCGAGTCCCAGGTACCGTTTCCCGTTCAAGCCTTGGCGTGGCTTCTCCACACTGGAGGTGTTGGGCGGGGAGCTGGCCTGCTGGGACCCATCTAGCACAGGAGCCTCCCCCGGCGGGCCCCGCTCCTGGAATCAGGACCCGCAGGAGCTGGGAGTGGGTGACAGAGGCCAGACCCCGTCTCCCTTATCCCGGCCCACAGACCCAGCGGCACCAAGGACGGTGGCGTGGGAGCCTCAGGGCCGCGTGGTGAGCAGGCACCACTGTGCCCGGACATAACCTGCAGACACGACCCCCCAACACAGATAGCCTCTGCCACACAGCTGCTCTGATGTGACCTTGGAGGAAACTGTTTTTCAAGCACAAGCGATCCCAGGGGGCAAACTTGTTAATTCACGTGGGCTCAGTGCCCCGCTGCCTTTCTGAGGGCCGAATCCCAGTTAGGCCACTTGTTCTGAAATGGGGACCTGAACGCCTCACAAAGGGCTGCCTGCGACCTGCAGGAGGCCGTGGGCTCGGCTGAGTTCTCCTCAGTCACTTGGTGAACCGAGCCAGGGCCTGGGTGTCCCTGATTCCCTGCAGAAAGGGAGCCTCCGGGGACAATCCCACCTCAGGCTCTGCCCTGAGTCTCCAGCCACTGGCCCAGCTCAGCCTCAGTACCTCCAGCACGTCCCGGGGCAACCGCCCAGGAGGGGGCTCTGCTGACACTCCAGGCGGCCCCTGGGCACCCCCCACCCACCCCTTGGCCTGTTGTGGACCAAGTCTCCTGAGTTCACGGCAGGAAAACTTCGGTTTTAGGAGTGGTGGGATGTTCTTGATGAAGGGCAACGACATTTAGTTTATAGTCAATCCAACGGGCGCCTTTTGCCCGGGGTTGGGGAACCTCTGCTTCTCTCTGCAGCCGGTGCTCAGCCTTCTATGAGGAGGATCAGCCTGGGAGGGCCAGCCCCTGCCCGTCAGGTGTGTGCACGTGAGCACGTGTACAGGTGAGTGCATGTGTACATGAGTGTGTGTGGACGTGTGCACGGGCGTGGCTCAGGCATCTCCCCGACAACAGGAAGCCTGGCAAAACCCGTTTACCTGATAGTTTGCTCTCTGGCCCCACAAGGTAGCGCTTTGTTGTTTTGACACAAAAATAAATAAATAAATAAATATACAAAGAAACGATGTCAGAATTGGCTCGCGGGGGTCCCCCCCCAACTGGGGGAGGAGGGAAAACAGGGGTGGGAGTGGGGAGCATCGGGAGAGGGAGGGAGGTCCCCCTGACAGTACAGCCGCTGGGAAAGCTGGACACTGGCTTCCTGGGGTGACCTCAGGTCGCCCCTCCCCGCGCCCCCTGCCTGCCTTCAGGGCCTACGGCCCACGTGTGGGAGGGGTGTCTGCAGAGGAGGGGGCGGGGGGTGCAGACACCACACACGTCCGGAGAGGGTGGTTTGGCTGGGAAATAAGCTGGAGCGGAATTTTATTTTTTCTTCTGAAGCAGATCTTGGGGTCTCGGCCCCTTTACCGTCCCGGCCAAGGTGGGCAGTCACCACAGACGTTTCCATAAAAAGAAGCCGCAGACTCGGGGGTCAAACAGGCCCTGTGTCCCCATTCCCCTTCGGATCTGTGCTAGTGCTCACCACAGACCGGAGCCTGGCCTGGGCTCTGGTTGGACTGACAGGGTGCCTGGAGGGTGGACACCAGGTCGCGCTTCCCTGGCCGTTTCTGCCTCTCAGACACATGCCTGTCCCTGCAGGTTCCTCGGGGGGCGGGGAGAGGCCACCACCGTCCCTAGCCACATCTGTGATGAGGTGTGACGAGGCTGCCACCACTGATCCCCTCCCACCACCTCCTCCCTGCGCTGCTCTAAGTCCCTTCTGTTTCCTGGCCTTTGGGGTGGGGGCACAGGCTATCACCCACCCCCTGGAAAACAGCCTCACCCCCTCCATGAGCTCCAAGCTCTTCCTTCCAGGGGCTCCTTTTCCTCAGAAAGACCCTTCATCGGCTTTGGAGGGCGAGGTGCCCTTAGCTGACCGCTGGGGAGATGGTCTGAGGGGAGGACGGTGGGGAGGACGTGATGGGCAGCTCCTGATGATCCCCAGAGCTTGGAAGCCGGAGCGCAGAGGAGGATAAAGACAGGCTGCACAAGACTCTGGGGTCCAGCCAGACTGAGATGATGAGGGAAGCGGCTGGAACAAAGAGCTTCTGAACTGAAGCAGAGAAAAACGCATGAATCGAGCTGAAATCTGGGGGGATAAAATCACCCTTTCTTCCCCAAGACCAAAAACTTTCTAGGAGGGTGTGGGAAGGAGACAAGCTCCTGAGTAACTGTTAAGATCAAGGTGGAAACAAGAGGCTGCCTGTCAGCGGACAAACACAAGCCAGGTTCACGAACCCTGGACCCAAACTCTTCAGGCATGTAGGGTCCTCGGCCACTGTGGCCTTTCTCCAGCCACCCAAGGGTTGCAGGAGACTCGATGGCTCTGCTTTTGAGAAGGTTCTGTGTCAGATGCAGAGATGGGGACCACGCTGCTGACGAGGCTCAGGAGGACAGGTGTCACGTGTCCGTCCCGCACTAGCTGGGCCTGCGCTCAGGCCCAGGGAGACCCTTCCCTGGACAGGTCTTCCCGACAGACGAGCAGGCAGTGAGGAGGCCTGCGGTGCGAGGTGGGGTGAGGGAGCCCTTGGCAGAGCCCAGCACGAGCTGGCCGGTGAGACTTGGTGACACAGATGGAAGGTGCAAAATAGAAACGAAAACAGTACGAGGAGGCCACGTGTGCGCAGGTGTGCGGGGGAGGCCTGCTGAGAGCCCGTGTTTCTCACCGGGGGCCACACACACAGCGGGAACCAGGCACCAGTGCCGAAAGGCTGTGGCCTCCACTCTAGCTGAAATCCTAGTGGCCGAGGCAGACACAGGGGAAGGGGACAAGGGACTTGAACAAAATGTCTAGAAGACCACGGTGGCACAGAGAAGGAGCCTGAGATGGGAAGGACTGGGCCTGGAGGAGCAGGGCGCAGCCGGCTGTCCCCAGCCTCCATTCATCGGGGACTGAGCATCAGCCCATCACAGGAAAACCAGCCCATCACAGCAAAGCACATCTTCACAGAGGAAGGGGCTGCTCACACGAGTCAGCGCCGAGAGGGGCTGGGCGAGCCAGGCGCTGGAGGTGACTCGACGGGGAGGGCCTAGATGAATGCTTGGGTCCTATTTTCCCAAACTGGTCACGTTTCAACGCTCACTGCTGGAATCTGCTTGAGGATTCAGCACCCAACAGAGATGCCCCTCCAGTGCCTCCAGTCACACCCTCACCGCCAGCTCCCCATGAGCCACCCCCAATCCTGGGCCCTCCGTGGCTGCCATACCATGACAGCAGACCCTGGAGGAGACCCTGAAGGTAGAGAAGCGAGCCGGATGCACTTGACTTTGGACGGACAAGTTGTCACCTGCTGCCTGGCTCTAGCCTCTGCTGTCCAGCCGAGGACGCCCTCTCCTCCACCCTCCTGGTCAGTGGACACATTCCTAAGGAACACTTGTGCTGGGGGATGCCTAACAGTGAGGTGAGCCACCTTTCCTGGGGGAGGGGGCCCTATGCCTGCCTGTGATGGAAGAGGGTGGTCAGGGCACCACACAAGCCCTCATGGTGCGGGGCTGTCCCCAGAGAAATCCCAAATCCAAGAACCGGGGCAGAGCGGACAGAGTGAGGGTGGAATAAAGTCCTGGTCTCTCAAAGCAAGATACGGATACACCTACACCCAGGCTGGGGAAAGTGGAGGCAAATGGAAGCAAACACAAGATATGCAAAACAGCGATGCCCAAGCCTGCGTGGGACCCACACGGGTGGTGCCGCACTCGACACACAACCGAGAAGAGCCGTCCCACTTCCCAGCCACACGTAGAAAAGCACTTAAGAGCTCAAAGGTAAGGCTTGTCACACTCCAAATACAAAATGATTTACTTACATGCAGCAAATATACAAGTGAATTCAAAAACAAACTTAATTCATTATATTCGCTTGGCACAATTGCAATTCAGTTTTAAAAAAATATTTGTAAAATACTGAGACTGACCTGAATTCAAGTATAACGGTCTCTTCAGCAGAAACACCATCAACGCAGTGAAACGTCACATAGAACAAATCGAAGCGAAAAGCCTTCTGAGTTTCTCCCTTAAATTTCTGTGTGGTTTTTTTAAATACAGTTTTAATGCCAACACAACTCACAATTGTATTTTTAAAATGAATATTATTGCATTGTTTTTGCATATCTTGTGGGACAGAAAATGCAGTTACTGATTCCCGTTTCAGAAGCGGAGACAGTGGTTTGTTTTTGCTTTCAAATGGCCCCAGATTCAGGCTTCCCTATGGCTGAGCCTGAAGGGGACCTGTGGGAGGCCTGGCGGCTGCAGACTGGCCCCCACCACACACACACCACCCGCCGCACACACGGCACACACACTCGGAGACCCCGGGCACCCACTACTATACACGCTTGTGCAAGACCCTGCACCTTTAAATTAGGAAACCAAATCAAAAAAATCTTGTCACTACCTGCGGAAATTATAACAAATTATTGGGTGTACATGATGGCTGACAAAACCCTCCTACGGCGGCTCAGCTGAATCCTCCGTAGAAAAAGAAACCGACTGCTAAATAACACAACAAAACCAAATCCAATCTACATTTGCAAAAGTGAAGACAGTAAGGTGCGTGGCTGCAAAACTTTGTAAACACTCTTCTTTCTCCCCTCCCCCTGGGAAAACAAAATTATATATTAAAAAAAAAAACCCAAATGAAAACTACAACATGCTGTCAAGAAAAATGTCAAACCCCAAAACAAAAGCGCGCTGGACAGTCACCACTGGTCTTGGCCCGGCGGGCATGCCCGCTCCCCTGGCCCCACGACTGTGGCCTGGCAGGAAGGGTCCAGACACAGGTGGCGTGGGTGGCCGTGGCCGGCCTCCTCCTCCCCAGGGGCGGGCCGGGTCCTCTTTCCTTCTGTGGACGCACAGGGCCCTGGCTCTATGGGGACAGTGAGGCTCATACAGAATATGTGCAAAATGAGTTTTTTTACAAGCAAAGTTGAAAGACACCCGTTTAGCATAGGGTCCTTTGGGTGAGGGCTGGGGAGCCAACGCGGACCCCTCCCTGGTGCCCGCGCCCCCGCCCCCACCGCCCCCGCTGGACACGGACTGCGGCTGCTTCTCTCCTGGCCACCGACTTGGTCTTGTCCCCACGAAATGAATGAAGACGCTGTTCCGGTTAACTCCAGGCCGCGAGAACAGTGAGGCACTTCTGAAACGAACCCATTAGGAACATTGAGACAAATAAAAAGCCGGCGTCTCCAGCCCGGCTGCTACAGGCCGCTGGCGAAGGCCCTGCTGTCCCGGGGCTCCTCTGTGCCCTGGCGGGGCTCGGCGCTGGGCGCCCAGGCTGCGTCCTCCACGCACCCCGCTCGGTCCGGCCCCGGGTCCCTGCAGTTTGCACACGGGAGCAGGGTGCCATTGGGGCTCTGCCCGGCGCCCCCACTGAGGATGTCGTCGGCCGCGCTCTCCATCTCCTCGATGGTCATGTCGCAGGCGTCGGCCAGCTCCTGTGTGGTGGCCTCGAGGAACCTGGGGTCCTGAGCAAACTGCCCCAATCCTTCCGAGATCAAGACCTGGGGGACAGGGACCGGGGACGTTACTGTGAGCCCAGCCCTTCCCCGTGGGGCTGGCGCAGGGGATTCCGAGGGGTTGCTTGGGGAAGAGAGTGTGTATGCGTGCGTGCGCACACGGGTGTGGGTGTGCCTGCATGCCAGGAAGGAGTGTGACGGAGTGCCCCAGGACACTCAGGGATGCAGGCCCGAGGAGAGGCCTCTCGGTGTTGGGCACCATCATCAAATGCAGGCAGGCTGCATGCATGGAGGAAGCAGGGGCCTGGTCCTCCCCCAGGATCCTCCCCCGGGGGTGCCCTGATCCCCCACGTGACTCTTTCCAGGCAACTTTCAGGCTTCTCTGGTGATACCTGGCCCAGTGCCCCGGCTGCATTTGCGGGCTGAGGATCTGAGGACGGTGTGTGTGTGTGTGAGTGTGGAATACGCCTGGCACCCGCTCCGTTTGTCCTGAAGCACCTGCCCCCTTCCTGGTGGCCTCGGGGACGCAGCAGGTAAGCCCAGGCAACCCCCTCCTGTCCAGTTTGCTCCCCGCCTGCCTCGTCCCCTCCTCCCGCTCCGAGCTCCCTCATGGCCCCCTCCCCGCAGGGCTCCACTGGTCTCCTGGCTGGTGTGGCCGCTCTCCCTCAGCCTGCTGGGCACTCACACGGATTGGAGACCTAAGTGAGTGCCTTTCTGGCCAAGAGACTTGATGTCCCACGTGCTTGGGAGAACCAGGGTCTCCTCCGTTCTGCCTGAACCCATCTACCGCCCAGCCCTCAGGCACTGCCCAAGCACTCACCGCCTCTACCAGGCTGCTGGCACTGCCGTGGAATGGCCGGCCCTGGGGCCCTGCCGGGCTGGGCACAGTGAGTGACACGGGCCGGGCCCTCCGGGGGGTGCCGACGACCCCGCAGGGCGTGGGCTCCCCGACGTGGGGGTCGCAGTGGATGGATGGGAAGCTGCTGGTGAGCTTGTCGCTGGACTCGGCCCCCTCCAGCCGCAGGGTGGGCACAGGCCGCAGAGGCCAGGCTGGGCCAGGTGTGGCAGGGGGCGTGAGGCGTGGTGGGGGGAGGGTCCCAGGGGGATGGCTTCTCTGCAGGAGGGGGCTCAGGCCCGCCACTGCCAGCGCCTGTGGACAGGATGGGAGAGCGTTGAGTCGGGGGACCTCCACCCTGTCCCTATCTCTGACCCCTCCGGGCGTTTGCACCCTCGCGGTCACGCACTCAGACCCAGGGATCGTCTCAACTGCGCTAACAGACCCTGTGACATCAGTCAGCTGGGATCCTTCTCCCCTGAGCTCAGAAGGCCAAGGCCCAGTGGGCTCACGGTCATCTTCCCCCTAGTCCCAGCCCTGCCCCCGTTAGCTGTGTATTCTCTCCACCAGCTCTGATGTGATGGGCCATGGGGAGTGACCCTGCCTAGAGGGGAGGCCCAGCCCGAGGGCCAAAGATGGGTCGGAGGGGATCACGAAGGCAGAACAAAGAGAGGGAGGGTCTTCCTTTGGGCACCATCAGCAGAGGAGAGAACAGCTCCTAGGAATCCCTCAGCAGTGCACGTGGTGTTCCCAGCCTGCCAGCCTCTCTCCCTGGGGCCCCCAGAGAGCTGCCGACATTCCAGAAAGTCCCATGGAGACCACGCATTCTCCGGCGACAGGACTCAGGCTGAGCAAAACCTGAGCAGAAATGCCCTCACCCGGGCAGAGCCGCTCTGCCTGTCTTGTGCTGACTGTAAGCCCTGATGGGCACCGAACACGTTTGGGATAAAAAAACCATTTAATGCAAAAGCCCATGATAAAGTGTAATCAAGGAGGTGAGAAGGTGGGGGAGAGTCCAGTTTAGATCCTGATTTGCCGGGATGAGAGAGACCCACCTCGGGGATTGTTCAGCTGTTGGAAAGCTCCGTTGGGTCAAAGGTCCTAAGAGGAGCTTGAAGCTGGGGTCTTGGGTTTCACCCCCTCATTTGGGGTCACTCAGCCCAAGAGCCAGTTCAACTACTGAATCTGCCTGGACCTGCTTTCCTGACATATCTCTGCCCTGACCATGTTGCTGGAAGATTCTTTGGTTATTTCCATATTTCACGGATCTAATTTGTGCTGCTCAATGTCCAGGCTCTAGCTACGAGTGACAGTTAGTTCTGGGGAGGGAACAGCTGGCCACTGGAGGGAGATGAGAGCTGCTGGTCCTTCTACCCTCCCAGGGGCTCTCCAGGACCACTTGGGTGTCCTGCCTGGGAGTACATGGTCCTCGGGTACGCAGAGCCCTTCCCCGGAGGCTATTTGGGCAGGGGAGGGGACGCAGCAGTGGTGTGGGACAGGAAGGGCGGCTTGGGGTCTGGAGGTCTGCTCCTCGTCACAGGGAACCCGGCCTGCGGGGGAGGGGCAGCGGCCTGTCCCCAGGTGGGGGCTACCTGATGGTGAACCAGGTGCAAGGGCAGGACTGTCTTCTGAGAGACGTCTCCCCCGGGATTCTTCTGTCGCTTCAGACATTCAAGGTGGAAGGAGGCCCTTCGACCTGCACACAAGTGATGACTCAGCACGGAAAGAGGACGTGGCTGCAATAGCTCACACCCAGGGAGGTGCAAGGATGTCCCCCACCATAGATGCAGCATTGGCACACATCCAGCCCCAGGCCAGCTCCACCCTGGGGTCCATGCGGGAAGCCATCACAGCCAGGCCTCGACACTACTTGGCCACCCTTGTGTGCCTTGCCATCACTGGGGAGGGGCTGACTGCCTCTAGAGAAGGGGGTGGGGTTACCTAGGGAGGCGGAGCGCAGGAAGCCCCTCTTTGGGGACAGACGGACGTCCCTCCTGTCCTCCTCGGGGGGCGTCAGCTGCCGATTCTCATCATCCTGGTAGGAGAGCCTAGAACAGAGGATTGAGACTGTCACCCCAGGGCTTCTGATTCTCCCTTAGTGAGGGGACCCCGACGCTGCTTTCTACAGGCCACAGGGCAGCAGAAGCTCCCGGCTCCTCTGGCCTGTTCCCTGTGTGCCCCCCACGCCTCTGATGCTGGCAGGTGTGCACAAGCTGGTCACCGCTGTTGAGAAAGCTGGAACACAGCTCTTGGCCCACAGCTCCTCTCTGGAATGGCCTGGACTCCTCTGTGCTCGCAGGTGGATGCTGCCTACGCAGCCCCTCCCAGGGTGAGCCTAAGCTCGTGCCTCCCCACACTCTCCCGGCCTGCCCACCCTTGGTCAGCGGGAGCACAGGCCTATGGTCATTGGTGACAGATGGTGGGGGACCTTGGGGTGTCTAGTCAGTCAATGGCTCCTGGACTTTCTGAGGGGAACTCAGTGGGAAATGGCTCCTTCTGGCCTGGGGCGCATGATGGCTGCACGCGAGGGCTGGACTCGGACCCCCAGGCCCTGAGCCTACATCCACTGCGCCCGGGCCTGGGGCACTTCCCTGACAACAGCTGCTGCAGGCCCTAGGCTGACTGCACAGGCCCGAGTGGAACTGCTTTGCCCCTCAGCCCTTCCTGTCACCAGTGAGGCTGCCCCTGGCGCTCTCAGGGCAACGGCTGTCCTCCGGCTGCGCTGACCACGAGCCAGGAAGGTGCTGGGCGAAACCCACCAGACGTTCCTCTTACTGTCAGCTTGGCCACCCCCTGTAACACTGTCTTACTGTTCGGGTCGTCCCCACTCTTGAGGACCCAGGTTCTGTTTGACCCTTAGCTTCTCTGAATGTCTGTGCCGGGCTGTCTGCACCGCTGGGTGAGCAGCTAGGTAGCCAATCTCCTCTGCTTTCCTCCCTGAGATCCTCTCATAACCCCTCACTGGCTGCCGAGGCCGGCTCATCCACGCCGGGCAGTGGCCTGTGAGCACCGAGCGTGTGCAGAGGGCACAGATGATGGTGAGTGGCCACGTATTAACCCCTCCTCAGAATGTCAGAAGCCAGAAGGGCTGGCAGTTCCTCATGATGAAGCGTTTCTCTCAGCAAAGCGTCTAACACGGTTTCAGCTTGGTGAAGAGTCACAGGTCATTAATAGTTACGAGACTTGGCAACAAATCTTCACAAAACAGTGCTGCCTTTGTGGCGCTGGCCACGCTACTTCTTGCTGTCCTGCCCCATCCTGCGCTTTCTTTTAGGAGTGCTGATTGTAGCTGACTAAGCAAATGTCACAGCCCCCTCACAGGTCTGGACCTGCAGTTTAAAAACCCTTCCCTTTAACTGGCTCTGGTGGAGTTCTCAGTTACGGCTGCCAATGGCGCCCTCTGCTGTCAGCTTTATTATATGCAGTTTCAGCGACAGTTCTACTTAAAGCGTTAGTCGCTCAATGTGTCCGACTCTTTGCGACCCCATGGACTGTAGCCTCCCAGGCTCCCCTGTCCATGGGAATCTCTAGGCAAGAATATTAGAGTGGGCTGCCATTCCCTTCTCCAGGGGATCTTCCTGACCCAGGGATCAAACCTGGGTCTATTGCATGGCAGGCAGATTCTTTACCGTCTGAGCCAGTCAAGGTATGCACGTGTGTATCTATTGAGCTTCACTGTAAACTATATTTACGATGTCTGGTCACAGTCAAAAAAGCTTAGGGAAACAACATTTAGATATTTCCCTGGAAGCATCATTTCTCAAGCAAGCATCAAGGTAACCAGAGTGGGGGGCTTCCTTCCTCCTTGCAGCTGCCAGAGGAGGAGTTGGGGGCCCCTCCCTGGGGAGGGACAAGCTTACATCTCCGTGGAGACTAGGCTGGGCTCGCTGCTGTGCTCTGTGTCTTCGTCCACATGCACGGCACAGGTCTCGTCCCCAGGGGCCTCTTCCTGACACAGCATGGCTATTGGGCTGTCCCGGGAGGGGCACCTGAAGTGTCCAGCATGGAGACAAACGTCAGCAGCTGCCAGCCCCTCCCCTCCCCCAGCAGGTAGGGACCACCATCACCACTGATGGACCCAGGAGTGTTCCTGTTAGGGTTCCGTGCAGGGGAGGGGCCTCAGGATTAGGATCGAAGGAGATCTGAGTTCTAAGCTGGTCAGTTTCCTCCGGCACAAGTCATGTTGCCCACTCATGCCTCAGCATCCCCACCAGTACAACCGTCTGTGTGGCTTCGGTTGTGACAAATGAAGCAGCCGATGAGATGGTGCTTTGGATGGTGGGGTGGTGAGATCCTACACAGGGGCTGGGCAGGGGCAGGGGGAGGGGCTGTCCCTCCTGCTGCTGTAGACAGTGGGGCCTGTGGGCACTTGCTGGGGGCTTCCTGGGGTCAGAGCTGACATGCCTTGAGTTTGATGTTGATTCTTAGAGCCAAGCACAGAGAAGAGGCCTCACAAAGGGGCTTGCTCCTCTGAGCAGAGGGGAGTGAGCCTGAGTCCCCTGAGCTGAGACCTTCACACCAGAATTCATTGGGTCATGTGGTCTTTAGCTCTGGTCTCCGGCCCCCTTTTCCCATCTGCATCCATCTTTCTCCCTAAAGGTTCTGAGAGTTGGGGTCCCTTTATGCTCAGACTCACAGGGAATCTGGGAGTCATCTCGGCTCATCCTCTCGGAACTGAGTGTGGGTCATTGTCCAGCTCTGACCCAGGGCCCATCAGCCACTCAGGGAGGATCTGGGCGGTTCTCAGGGGAGGCCCTGACCTCCCCTGGAGGGGGTGCCCTCCCCCAGGTGAAGGACACATGACACGGGAAGGCTCTCGCTGGCGTGAACGGGAGGGGAAGGGCGTGGTGGGGCACATGGGGTGAGCTGGGGGTGGAGAATCACAGCAGGCGGGCAGCACCCCCTGGGGGCAGAGCTGGCCCCACCCCCACTCAGCCCTGAGCTGCGAGGGGAGGGACATGGCCCAGGGCTTGGGCCTTGACTAACTCAGACGTGGTGGTGAAGGGGGCATGAACACCAAGGCAGGGAGCCTGCTTCTGGAAGGGACGAAGGCCGCTCAGGACACAGGTTGGGGGTTAGAGGTCACTTCTGGGCCCGAGCTCGGGCTGGCACCGCTGTCCTGCTCGGGTGAAGCAGCCAGATCTCCTGGCTGTGGAACCCAGAGCTGCCAATGTAAATGCTGCCCGAGGCCCAGAGCGTGGGGTGGGTACCACCAGCCCAGCACATCCCAGCTGGGGGTCCTGGCTCACCGGGGAGCAGAGAGTGAAAGGAAAGAGAGGCCAGGGGCTGGAGACGCTGGCACAATGATCAGGAACTGCCCCAGGCTGGGGCAGAGCAGGCGAGTGCCCCATCAAAGGGCCTCCTGCCTCTAGAAGAGGGGGGCCCCGTCCCGTCCCAGTTGGCCCCAAGGCCAGATTTGGGCAGAGACTTCAGAAGGGCCCGGGGGGGCGGAGACTGCTGTGTCTCCAGGACACAAACATCTCAGGGGTCAGGCCAGGGCTTCTCTGCCCCGTCTAGAGGCGGGCACCTCAGGACATGTGCTGGCCAGTGGGGCCACGGTGCCTCCCTGAGCATCCACCCGCCTTCTGGCCGGGGTCCCGGCAGCAGCAGTGGTCCACCCCAGCCTGAGGGCCGAGAGATGGGTCTGCTGGCCAAACACTCCTCCCCGAGCCCCTCCGCGCCCCCAGCTTACCTCTGGGAGCTGTGCCTCCACGAGGCCTCCTGCACCCGGATGGCAGGGGACAAGGGGGGCCCGCGGGCCTCCAAGGTGCTGACAGCACCAGAGTGGACAGCAGGGCGGGGGCAGCGGCCCAGGGCGGTGTTGTTGGCGTTGTTGATGTTGGCGTTGGAGCCTGTGGATGAGTAGCTGCTGGGGGTGAAGGTGGAGTCCACCAGCTTCTCGTGGGAGGGGGACTCGGTGTCCCCCTGGCTGTTGCCTGCCTTGCTGATGTGCAGGGGGCGCTGGGTGGTGAAGGTCTGGGGGAAGGCACCCCGGCCGTCACTGGGGTAGTAGCCCACGTGGTTGCCGAACAGGCCACCGGCCCTCTGCGGGAGGAGAGACAGAGAGAGAGTGGTGGGTGAAGGGCTGGCCCGCGGGGGAGGGAGGGAGCTCAACCGCGCTGGGCAGCACCCAGCTGACCAGGCCTCTCGCCTGCAGGCCTGGCAGCTTGGAAGGGCCCAGGCAGTCCCCTGAGACCCCTGGGGGAACACAGGTGGAGGGGTGGCAGGACCTCCTTCTGGGGCCAATGGGATGGGGGCAGGCGCAGTGACTGTCTGGAATGGAGACCCTTCCCTGGGGCAGGCAGGCTCATGGGGGCTGAGGAGCAGAGAAAGGGGCCAGAAGGTGCCAAGGGGATTGACAGACAAGGACCCGGCTGGCTCAGTGAGCTGGAAACTGCGCTGGCCAAGTGGTTCTGAGAATCACCACAGCAAGTACACCCACCATGGCCTCCTTCCTTGGAGAGCCCTAGATTTCAGATCTGGAGTCCGTGTCTCTCCCACCTTCCCTCCCTGTCCTGGGCAAGGAGCCTCTGCCAGGCTGGGGTCTCTCGGGTCATGCTGACATGCTAGTGTGTCCCTGAGCCATTCAGTGAGGCACGTTTCACAGTGAGGGGGAGAAGGATGGCAAGGACAGGACCCTCACGGGCCGGGCCCCTCTCACCCTGTGTTCCTGCCACCTGGAAGCCTGGCGGGGCTGGGAGGGCAGGGTGAGCAGCTCTGCCTCAGATCTGGGCGGCAGCGTCTCACTGGCTATAGGATTTTTAGCCAAGTGCCTTGGGGTTTGTGAATAGATCTGGGCACAAGGGCCTCAGAATCCCAGTGGGCTCTAGTTTTCATGGTTAGTACTATTGACAGCCTCGGTATCCAGCAAGGTGGAGGGCTGGAGAGGACGCTTGGGATTGGAGACCTAATGGTCCAAGTCCAGATCGCCACTGGCTTCCAGGCGT
>SJYR01000439.1:1542257-1553874 GCA_006410655.1 Kobus ellipsiprymnus | reverse complement strand
TTTTTTTTTTTTTTTTTTTAATATTAGCTCCTAATTTTGACATGGGTCTTGATTCTTCATCCTGGATATTTCTGTCATTCTGTGGGAGGACTTAGCTGAGGGAAGGCGCCTCTTGGCTTGTCCACTGAACTGAATGCCACATGTCACCGCCTTCTTGTTTCACAAAGAAACTGAGATGGAGGGAGCGTCGTGTGTTATCACGGTCTAGCCCCCTCGTCCTCCTGTCCAGGGCTCCTCTGGGAGATTGGATGGGCAGCCTGAGCCTCAGATCCAAAGGTCTGAAGGGAAAAACGACACCGCCGGTTTTCTCTGGTGACTGTGTCGCTGGATTTCAGACTGCTCTGGTGACCCATGCACGCGGCTGGCACAGGATGCAGACTCGGCCTTCAGGGCAGGTGCTGGGACTCCGTCTCAAGCATGCCTCAGCTCCAAGAGTTGCTGCAGGAGGCTGGGAGCAGCCGCAGCTCCCTGGGTGCACCTCTGCCCTCCCAGAGCAGTTCTGACACCAATCGGCCACAAAGATGGCGGGTCAGCACAGCCCAGCCCAGCTGCTCCTGGCCATGGGTTGCTGCGGTACAAACCAGAAGATGGTTCCTGCCTCCAAGTGGCATGGCCCTGAACAAGCGCAGGGGGCTCTGACCCCACCTGCCGGCTGGCTGTGCCTGTATGTGGGTGGGCCTGTGCTGACCTGGACCATGGTCACGTCCACTGTGACCCCTTCCTGACGACACAAGGGTTTACTTTGCAAGAAAAGCTGGACATCTGAGATCCACCTGCAGCTGGTAAAGCCCCATGGTGCAATGGCTCGGCCCGCTTCAGGAAGCGCTCACCTCCTGCTATCTGAGAGTCACCCGAGGGGTCACTGGGACAATATCTAAAAGTCATAGGCAAGGCGGCCACTCAAGGAACAAAGGCTGCTTGAGCAGGCCTGGTCCCGCTGATGTCCCCGGGGCAGGGGGGTGGGGGAGGATCACGCTGGGCTGCAGCTCTGACACCCCAAGGGCAGGGGGCCCCGGGACCCCGCAGGCGCCGAGCTCGGCTCTGGCTGGTCCACTAGGGCTCCCGGCCACGCCCATGATCTTACCTTCCGTCTTGATCCTCAGGGCTGTCCGGACCAGGGCAAACAGCGTGGCATTGAACATGACGGTCCCGTCGCTGTTCAGGGGCATGTTCATGGAGACCAGGCGCTGGGGAGGGGGCACAGCCGTCAGCACGGCCGCTGGTTCTCGAAGGACCCGCTTGTGGAACCCCTGAGGTACCTCCAAGGCAGGAGGATGTGGGAGTGGGGTGGGGGGAGCCTCAAAACATGTGTGCACGTCACTCTGTGGTTCCTTCACTGTCTGAGGACGTATATGCCACAGGGAAGGAGCCCCAGTGCCTGTTTTGGCCCAGTCCTTTCTTTAGGCTCATGAAGACTACTCTCATCCCTGCAGGGGCGCACTGGCCTGCCCGGGGTACCCGGAGGGTGTCTCGCCCCCGACGTTGTGTCTCCCATGAGTCCAGTCCATCTCTTACTTTGCAAGCCACGCGGTGAGGGCACAGCTTCCCAAAACCCAGGGGGGGTTGAATTCGCCGGAGCAAGGTCACCACATCCAGGTGTTTGATGCGTCCCCTGGAAGAGGCAAGAGAGGAGGGAAGGTCAGGAGGAAGGTCTAGGCCGGCAGCCTAGGACTCCTGTGCCCAAGGGTGGGGTCTCCCGTGGGAGGAACTCTTCACAGCTGGACCCTAGTGATCAAACTGGTGCCGAGCTGTAGAAATGGGTGGTAAAACTCAAAAATCAATCTACATGTTTAGATTTCTAAGGAGCAATTTTCCATCAGTGTTATATTTCAGTAGGCAATGAAAGGTGGAAGGGATTTTAGCAGGTAATGAAATTGTCAGTATTTACTGCTGATTCCATCAATTAACCATCTGACCATCTAACCATCTGACACTTTCCTGAGAGTCAACCAAGCATGATGCCTGGACTGATGGACCTGTGGTAGGGATACAACCAGGCCCTGCCCGGCCCAGATGTCCTGACTCAAGTACATACTGGTTGCTTCAACATCATGACCACCTGCCTGTTCAATGGAAAAGAGCAGACATGGTCTTGACTCAGCCTAAGGCCTCTTATTGCTGGCCCTTAACCCTTGACCCTGTTGTCCTGTGCAGGTCAGGATTTGCAGTGGGTCTGCCCAGTGCTAACCCGTCTCGACTCTCTTTCCCACATGTGGTCACTCAACGCCCTCTCAGGTTGGGGGCTCGGGTTTCCCTCTGGGCACTCACTTGGCTTCAGGGTCATACTCTGCCCAAATTCTCTTAAATTCGTCCAGGTGGTGGGGACCCAGGATGGACCAGTCCCTTGTTAGGTAGTCAAAGTTGTCCATGATGACGGCTACGAAGAGGTTGATGATCTGCAGAGGATGGGCACAGATATGTGGCTGTCAGGGCCACGTGCTGAGGCTGGCGCTCCTGAAGGTCAGCCATGTGGCACCATGGAAACGCTGGCCTCCAGGACTTGGCTCTCTTGACTGGGGACCTGACCAGCTACCCTCAGTTATGCGGCATGAACCCCACTGTGGGCTGGCAGTTTCCCTTACACCCAGCTGCCAAGGTGGGTCTGCCAAGGACAGGGGAGACTGTCCACCACCCTTCCGTCGCTCCTCATCAAAGTACCAGAGATGCTGAAGCAGCCTCCTGTCCTTGGGGATGAAGGCAGGAGCCAAGAACAGACGAGAAGGAGGTGGCTGAGCTCACCCGGCCCAGCTCCTGCCCCTCCCAGCTTGTTGGACCGTTCCAAGGACACAGGCTTTCCAGCCCAGCCTGGACCGCACGCCCAGCACGCAAGGCCGCTGGCCCCATCCAGCTTACCAGGAAGGCGCAGAGCATGTAGAAGCTGATGAAGTAGAAGACGGCGAAGCTGCTGCCACAGGGTGTCTCCCCCTCCGTGCTGTTGCCCGGCTCTGACTCGGGGGCGCACTTCTTGCCAGGCATGCAGGCCAGCATGATGTCCTGCCAGGCCTCCCCAGTGGCGCACCTGCGAGAGACCATGCCCAGAGCGGCTCACACAGCTGTCCTCCTGGGGGAACCACTGAATTGGGCTTCTCAGGCCCCCAGCGCTGGCATATCCACAGAATATACACACACAACACTGTCTCCATGCCTGAAAGTTTTATGGGAAAGGTAACAGATTTCATCTTTTCTGCAAAGTCCCCTTTTCTGCAATTCCTGTTAAGTGTTGAGATTTAGCCAGTTGGCTATGTTTTAGTTCTGGTTCGTTCACCCTGTGTAGCGGGTGCTGTATATTCCATTAGTGCCCACCGCCCGATAAGGCTTTTCCTTTCTATGCTGTCACCAGGGAGTCTGCAGCCACCACGCAGGGCCTTCATGGAAGCCGACTTCCAGGTGGTCTCGCCAGTGGACAGCAGGTGAGTCCCCCCTGTGCATGACCCTGCTTGTTCTCCAAGCGTCCATCCGATTCAGGCTCTGGCATCAGGCAGGAGAGATACCACTGCTCTACAGAGGTGCCAGCTCTTTCTTCAATTTCACTGGGGCGTGACTGACAAACGAGCGTGTGAGCTGGAGTGTAGACCACAACGAAAGGACTCCTCCCACCTGATAACACACCCATCCCCTCACAGCTTTATCCTATTTTGGTGAGAACATTTACCTTCTACTGTCTTAGCAAGTTTCAGTGATACGATCCATGTCATCAACTACAGTCACCATTTTACAGCTCAGACCTCAGACCCCACTCATCTGATGGCTGAGACTTTGTGCCCTTTTACTAGCCCCTCCCCAATCCGTCCACCGCTTCCCCCGACCCTGCCACTCCATTCCTCCCTCTTATATTCAGTTTCTGAGTTTAGATGTGTCAACTCTTGGTATTAGTGAATTTCATGTGATGGGTGTGAAATAATAATGTACTGCTGTTTTAATTTGGTTTTAAAATGATGAAAAATCTTATTTCATCTGCTGAATGGCAGGTGTTTGCGGTCTGCCTCCTGGGCTGTCTTCCTGCTCATTTGCAGCACCTTCATACATTCTTTATAGAGCCCTCTGTTAGTTACACACCTCGCAACCAATGTCTTCCATTCTGTGGCTCGTTCCCAGCTCCACTGATGGTGTATTATAAAGAATAGAAGTTTTAAATTTCAGTGTGGTCAAATTGTAATTTTTCTTTAGTTTTGTGCTTTTTTGCATCATGTCTGAAAAATCCTGCTGTATTCTAGGTCGTAAAAATATCCTTCTATATGTTCTAGAAGACAAAATTTTGCTTTTATAATAATTTCATAATAACCCTTACTATGAAATTTATTTTGGGGTTCCATAGGAGATAGAAATATGCTTTATCTTCTTCTGTCCAGGTAACCAAATTAAAAAAATTTTTTTACTTATTTATTATTGGTTGTGTTGGGAGAAAGTGAAAAAGCAAGGGAATTCCAGAAAATATCTACTTCTGCTTCACTGACTATGCTAAAGCTTTTGACTGTGTGGATCACAACAAACTGGAAAATTCTTAAAGAGATGGGAATACCAGACCACCTGACCTGCCTCCTGAGAAACCTGTATGCAGGGCAAGAAGCAACAGCTGGAACTGGACATGGAACAATGGACTGGTTTAAAACTGGGAAAGGAGTATGTCAAGTGTGTATATTGTCACCCTGCTTATTTAACTTATACGCAGAGTATATCATGTGAAATGCCAGGCTCGATGAATCACAAGCTGGAATCAAGATTTCCAGGAGAAACATCAACAACCTCAGATATGCAGGTGATATCACTCTAACGACAGAAAGCCAAGAGGAACTAAAGAGCCTCTCAATGAGGGTAAAAGAGGAGCAAGAAAAAGCTGGTTTAAAACTCAACATTGAAAAAACTAAGATCATGGCATCTGGTCCCATCACTTCATGACAAACAGAAGGGGAAAATTGGAAGCACTGACAAGATTTTATTTTCTTCAGCTCCAAAATCACTGCAGATGGTGACTGCAGCCATGAAATTAAAAGATGCTTGCTCCTTGGAAGAATAGCTATGACAAACCTAGAGAGCATATTAAAAAGCAGAGACATTACTTTGCCAACAAAGGTCCATACAGTCAAAGCTGCTATGGTTTTTCCAGTGGTCATGTACAGATGTGAGAGTTGGACCATAAAGAAGGCTTAGTACCGAATAAGTGATGCTTTTGAACTTTGGTGTTGGAGAAGACTCTTGAGGGTCCCTTGGATAGCCAGGAAATCCAACCAGTCCATCCTAAAGGAGATCAGTCCTTGGTGTTCTTTGGAAGGACTGATGCTGAAGCTGAAACTCCAATACTTTGGCCACCTGATGTGAACAACTGACTCACTGGAAAAGACCCTGATGCTGGGAAAGATTGAGGGCAGGAGGAGAAGGGGAGGGCAGAGGATGAGATGGTTGGATGTCGTCACTGACTCAAGGAACAGGAGTTTGAGCTCTGGGAGATGGTGAAGGGCAGGGAGGCCTGGCACGCTGCAGTCCACAGGGTCGCAAAGAATCCGACATGACTGAGCGACTGAATGACAACGATTTTGACCAAGCACCTCCCGTAAGTGGAATCGTACAGGAGACCTGGCCTCTTATGACTTGTTTCACTGAACACCATGGCCTCACGGTTTGTCATAGCAGGAGTCAGAACTTCCTTCCTTTTTAAGGCTGAATCACGTTCCACTGTGTTGTAATCACATTATGCTCATCCATTCTTCTCTCAAAGGACCTACAGTTGCTGACATGCTGTAGCTACTGTGAATGCTGCTGCCATGAAGATAAGGGTGCAGGTATCTCTGATACCCTGCTTTCGATTCTTTTAGGTAGTAGCATATATGCACAAGTGGAATTGCTGGGTCATACGGAATTTTTAATCTATTTTTGATATTTTGAGGAACCATCATACTGTTCCTCCACAGTGGCTGTTGTCATTTTACATTCACACTAGTATTGCACAGATGTTCCAATATCTCTACCCCCTCAGTAGGACTTGTGCTCTCATAGGAGCCATCCTGATGGGGTGGGGTGGTGTCTCACTGTGGTTTTAATTTGCTTATTTGGACACCTGATGCGAAGAGTTGATTCATTAGAAAAGACTCTGATGCTGGGAGGGATTGGGGGCAGGAGGAGAAGGGGACGACCCAGGATGAGATGGCTGGATGGCATCACGGACACGATGGACGTGAGTCTGAGTGAACTCTGGGAGATGGTGATGGACAGGGAGGCCTGGCATGCTGCGATTCATGGGGTCGCAGAGTCGGACACGACTGAACGACTGAACTGAACTGATGATTCGTGATCTTGAACATCTTTCGCGTGCTCATTGGTCATTCACATATTTTCTTTCTCTGCTCATTTTTAAGTTGGATTCTTTCTCGTCTTTGGCAATCCATTTCTTTGGCATTTAATTTTGTTTCTTCTTCTCGAATTCTTACCCTTTGGTTTACTTTTCTTGTCTTATTGCAGGGGATAAAACTTGTAGTATTGTGTTGAGATAGTGATGGTGTATGAGCTCATCTATTATATTTATGGATTAGCTACTGCCTGATACGGATGGAATGTTTGTGTCCCCTCAGAATTCGCATGTTGCAGCCCCAAACGTCAGTGTGACGGTGCTGGCAGGCACTTAGGTTTAGAACAGGTTGTGCTCTCCTCTCCCCAGAGCAGGGACATAGGGATCAGGACACTGTCTGCAGCCCAGGAAGAGGCTCCCACCAGGACGGGAATCGTTGGTAACCTTGACCTTGAACTTCCAGCCTCCAGAAATGTGAGGAAAAAACACCTGCTGTTTGTACCTCTCCATTCATCCGTGGCATTGGTTATGGCAGGCTGCCCAGACCAGAACATTATCTGTACATGAAAGAGGTTGTCTTCCTTTTTTAAATATGTATTTGGCCACCAGAAAACCCACCTGAAGAGGAGCAGCACGGCCTGGGGGAAGGTCTGGAAGTTGTTGTTCCTGTTGATCTCTGTCGTGTCATTCAGGGCGATTTTCCCAAACACCTGGCAGGGGGGAGGATGGGGTCAGCGAGCCATGGACACAGGGGTCCTGGTTCCCACACAGCATCCAATGGCCTTTTTAGGGGTCACAGCTGACCCTGGACAGACTGGCTCATAAGCTGAACAAAGTTCAGAGAGCCTTGTGGGGGTAGGCACCTGCTGCCTTGTCCAGCCCCCATCCCAGCCCCCTACTTTGGACAAACATCCAAGAATAGCACCCCCAGCCCTTGGGAGGGGCCCTGGGAGAGCTGGTGGAGGCAGAGACTGCAACTCTGTCTTGCAGGGGCAAGGCTCACTGGCCTTCCTCTCTTTTGGCTGCAGATTCTTGACATTTTATTTTTCTCTTTAAAATAAAACTTCATTGAGGAGTAATTAACAAATCATCGTGTAACTTGGGGGAGTTTCTCTCTATATGAAGCAGAATCTGGTGTCCATGGGGAGAGAGGGTCTCTGAGCTGTGCACCCAAGGACGGGAGTTCCACTTCCGGTGATCTCGCTGACCCCAGAAGGGGGGAGTCAGGGGAAGTGGGCTGGGGGCCGGGAGTCCGTCCTACCTGCATCCCGATCACGGCGTAGATGAAAAACAGCATCACGATCAGGAGGGCCACATAGGGTAGGGCCTGTGGGACATGCATGCGTGAGGCTGGTGGCAGGACCCCTCCCTGCGGCAGCATCTCTGGAGCCACCAGCTGCTGCCAGGCTCTGGGGGCACTTCCAGGAGTCAGATAGACGTTCTGGGCACTGAGGGAAGCCTGAGCCTGGTGTTGACCCTTCCCCTCCCCTTGGTTTCAGGCACCTGAGATCTGGGGTGGGGGACCCAGAAAACTGGGCGCTGAGCTTGAGACAGCATGATGCGCCCTTGGCAGAAACAACCTAGAGTGAGCACAACTCCCTCCTACCGCCCGCCTGCCCTCATGCAGCCAGAGGGCCGGGGGATGCCCACCAGTCCCCCCACAGCTATAAGCTGTTCCCCAGGTGAAGCAAAGGCAGGACCAAGGGGCCCTAAACAAGAGCGAGATCCTGGCCCAAGCCTGCTTCCACCAGCATAGCTATGGGTGCTGGGCAGGCTTGACCTCTCTGAGCTTCAGTGTCCTTACCTGAGAAATGCGAGGAAGAGTAGTGACCTCAGGGATTTGGGGGTCTGGCTGACTTAAGGCCCACAAAATGCTCAGGCAGCAGTGGNCAAGCCTGCTTCCACCAGCATAGCTATGGGTGCTGGGCAGGCTTGACCTCTCTGAGCTTCAGTGTCCTTACCTGAGAAATGCGAGGAAGAGTAGTGACCTCAGGGATTTGGGGGTCTGGCTGACTTAAGGCCCACAAAATGCTCAGACAGCAGTGGCCTGTGGCTGATCCCTGCATTCTTCTTGCTCAGTGTCCCTGCCTCCTCCTGGGGAGGCCTCGGGCTCGCGGGGCATGGACGAAGCCCGCACACCTCCAGGTGGTGCCTCAGGCCCATGGGGTGTCCGTCCACCTTCAGGCCTGCTCCTGAGCCCCCTTCCCAGTCCAGGAACTGTTGGTGGTGGGTGAGTTTGTAGTCACTCGTGGCTATGGGACTCTGGGGTATGCCCAGGCCTGATCCCCACTGAGACCATCAGACCTCAGGATCAGATGGCTGGGAGGAGGTGAGGAGGCACCCGTCCTGGAGGGTGGGGTGGAGTGCCCCGACAGCCCGGCCTCTTCCTCTGGCTGCAACTTCAGTCCTACATGTTTGGGTCAGGACCCACCCTGAGCCTGTCCCTGGGCCCCTCCATACTGGGGATCTCTGTCTCAGGAAGCCCACAGTCAGGAGTTTTCAGGTACAGGGGTCCCTATGCCAGTGTCTTCAGGAAGTTCAGGGACCTAACAGCTGGACTTCTTCCAACCTCAGACATGTATGAGACTCGTTAGAGAGGGCAGGGCCAGGGTCAGCTATCCCACTTTTAGGAGGAATTGACTCTTGGGAGCAGAGATCAACCCTGCACTTGGCAGCCCTGAGCCCCCTCGGGGACACCAGGTCCTGGGGGGTCTGGCCAAGTCTGCAAGCAGGTGTGAAGAGCAGACCCTGCTGGACCGCCTCTGAGAGGGGGTGACTGCCCAACGCTGATGATGCCCAAGCTGGGAGCACCATCCAGGGGTAGCTGGGGGGTTGGCAGGGCTGGCTACCTGGAAGGACTTGATGAAGGTCCACAGCAGTGTCCGGATGCCCTCCCCGCGGCTCAGCAGCTTGACCAGACGCATGACCCGGAAGAGGCGGAAGAAGGTGATGGAGATGCGAGAGTTCTCCTCCGCGTTCTGGGGCCGTTAACACAGCAGTTACCAGGCGGGTGGGCGGGCGAGGCTGCTCGGCACGGCCCGGGGTGGGGGTAGAGGCGAGCGGGGTGGTGGGCTGCACTAGACTCTCAGGCGCCCAGGGGTAGGAGGGCCAGCCCCTGGCCTTGGCAGCGCCCAGCAGTGCCCTGACCCCGATCGTCTTCCCCAGCACCCCTAGTCTTCCCCACCTCCTTGCGGGGTGGGGTCGGGGGAACAGGTGATTCTGTAGGAATTCCATCTGCTTTGAGATCTAGGCTGAGAACCACTCCAGGGGCCCCAGCCTCCCTCCTGCCCGGCCTGGCTCAGGGTCCTTCATTCCCAGTGGGACCGGCTCTCTGCCAGGTGGCACTGGGTCCTGGTGGGCTGCCCACGGAGGGGTCTTGCTCCCTGGCTGCCCAGACTCGGCACTCTAGGTGTCATCTCCCCCACTTTACACAGTACCCCTGCCCAGGCTGCAGGCTTGCCTGGGGTGTTGGTGCCGGGACCAGGCCTGGCTGGCTCCCTGCTGCCCTCCACCCGCCTCGGGCCTTGGTTTCCAGGCTGCAGACCTGGAAGGGTTGAGGGCACAGGCTGGGTGGGCCAGGGCAGCAAGAGTGAGCCCTGGATGAGTCCAGCCTGGGTGTGAGAGGACCAAGGGGCCCTGCTCAGGGGGTCCTGGAGGGGGCGGGGGCCAGAGCCGGCAGGCGCCTGGCCAGGTCTAGGGACAAGACCGGCTGCCCTGTCACCGTCTGCCTCCAGACCTCAGGGCACTCAGCACAGACAGACCCCTGACCCCCTCCTGCCCACACGGGACAGAGAGCTGGGGGTGCTGGCCCCGGGAGCTGGCTGGCTCCCCAGCACTAGTGCAGCCCCCAGCCCTTTGACACCAGGAGAGAACGGACCTTTGGGCTTCCTGTTATTGCTCCTGCCGCAGGCCTCCTGCTTGGAGGCGTCTCTGGGTTGTTGCTGGGCCCTGTGTGGCCACCGCTTCTCAACTCCCAGCTCCTCTGGCTTTACTTCTAACCATCTCTAGGTCAGATCTGGCCTGACAACACCCATGAAAACCCCACCAGCACGGGAGCCCTCGTGTTCCCTCTGTCTAACCCTGCGGCTGCTCCAGGGGCCTCTCCTCTCACCTCCAACACAACAGGACGACCCGAGGGGCAGGTTCTGCACGTACCCGCACACCCTGCTCCGCCCCAGGAGGGGCTCCCCTAGCCGCCTTTCTGAACCAAAGCTGCTCTCCAGGCAGGCCCAGGGCTGGGAGGAGCTGGCAGCAGGCCGCCCACCTCCCAATATGGGAAACCAGCCGCCTGTGTGGTTTTGAAGTCTTTGATGCCCTTCCTCTTTGCATATTCTATCATCTGTGTACCTACTTGAAATTCTACTTTCTCTCCTTAAAAGGAGATTGTGTCCACCAGAGGAGGATGCAGAGGAGGCTCAGGGCTTTGTAATTCGGCCGTCGGTACTCCCCCACCCCACCATGCTCGGGAGGAGAGGAAGAAGAAAGCGTCAGCTCTCACGGAACCTCAGCTGTGTGGTGAGTTTGGGAAGTGGGTGCCGCAGGGGCATCTACATCTGACTTGTTAAACAGCCAAACTCGAGCTTTCGGTCTGAGTGGTCCTGGGCGCCCGACACTGCAGGTGCCCAATGCTCTACTGAGCAGGCGAGGGGCAGGACGCCCAGGGTCAGCCCTTCCAGCCACGGGCGTGGGCTTTGTCAAGGAATGCCACCCTGGGTCTTGCCTCATCTGCTCACTTTGGGGCTTGGGGAATAAGCCCACATTCCAGTCCTTCTACAAACTCACACTTGTTCCATGTACGAAGTTTCACTGCAGCCTCTTGGAGACAGCTGTTCCAAGGTGACTTCAGGGTTACTCGAAGTGGCTGCTCTGTCACTTTAGTCAAAGACTCCTGCAGCAGGAGTGGCCCCAGCCACACAGCTTCTTTTAGGGACGCGGGCATGTGGCCCAGTCATAGGTAAGGATCCCACCTTAACCTCTCGCTGGGGCCTTGATCAGAGCTCCCAGGAGCTGGTGATCAGGAGGGACCCACTGCCTCTCCACCTCCACTACATCACCTCTCCTTCCTCTTTCCCAGGGGCCTCGCCGTGGCTCAGGCTGGTGTCCCGTGCAAACCCCACACCAGATTAAGGTTGGAGATGCCAACAAGCAGGTCCTCAGGATGTTTAACAGGAACTGGCCCTCTGGTCTGATTCTCTCCCAGTGGCTTTTCAGATGGTCAAGGTCACAGTGAACTGCCACCCACAGGAAAGCTCACGGACGAAACATCACACCAACAGCACTGGCAGCTCGCAGACCAGGCAGGCAAGGCGCATGGCAGACACGGGCGGGTGACATGCA
>SJYR01000439.1:1511697-1542121 GCA_006410655.1 Kobus ellipsiprymnus | reverse complement strand
AGGGACCGGGGGTGGGGGGAGGCAGGGGGGACGTTAGGGGGGGTCACAGAAGCTGAGAGCGTGGTCTGGAGGCTCGGTCTTACCATAAAGGGAGAGCATTGGGTATGTTCAGCTGGCTTTAAAGAAAGGCAGACAGAGATAAGCTGTAATGAGTCTCCCAGGAAGAGGCCCGCGTTCCAGGTCTTGGCGACACAGGAGCAACCCAGTGGCAGCAGAGGGCAGGAGGGCCAGGCGCGGGGGCCCCGGCCTGGCAGGCGCGGGGCATGTCCGCCACCAGCTCCCACCCAGGCAGGCTCTTGGGTACTCTGCCCAGAACCATCTCTGGTGACAGACTGACTAATTCACACTCGTTATCACTGAGGTCTTCTGGATTTTGAAGGTGGATTTCGTGCATTTTTAATCAGCTCTGTGTCCTGAGACAGCCTCCAGGGGCTGGCACTGCACACACTTACCCAGCACTGCCAGGTGAAGCTGAAAGGCCTTGCCTGTGGCCCTGGCCGCTTTTGGCCCATAGGTATTTGAGCCAAGGAGCCCCGGGGCGGTGACCCTCCAGGTTCCAGGGAGGACCGAGGTTTGGATACCCCTGTGTGACAGGGCCAGCCTTTGAGCTGAGGTTCCCGGTCCCCGGGTATGGACTGTAGCCACAGGCATGAGATAACGAGTGTGGACTTGGTTTTTAAATTTGAAAGCCCTACACACAATTGAGGACATTAGTGTTAATGCCCTGGGAAGCTGTCCTCACAGGCCTGACCACGGGCTCATTAGGGTGCAGGGGACTGGCTGCAGGCAAGCTCTGGGCAGCCCAGAGCTGCACCCGGGGAGGCATCCTGCCCTTTGGCCCCTGGACAGTCCTGGCCCCCAGAGCTGCCAACTCCACCTTCACTCCACCTCCACAGCCGCCCTCCACTGTCAGAGCGTTGCTCCTGTGTTTTGTTCTCAAGGTACAAACAAGGACAACATATAACAGGGCTTCTGAAGGACGGAATTGTGCACAACCAGACATTTGCTTGCAGGCTGAAAATTCTTCTTTGGTAACAGATTTCTCAGCAAATTCCTTTTTTCCCAAAGCAAGTTGGGAGGTGTCCTTTTTGCGGACTGGCGGGGACACAGGATGAGGGATGGGAGGAGGAGGGAAAAGAGAGGACGCCGTTCTGGTCACTTACGGACCACGGCGGAGAGCTGTCCCTGCTCCCCGAGGGGCCTGGCTGCCAGGTCCACCCACGTGCCTGCAGGGGGCGGGTGTCTAGGACGTGGCCAGCAGGCCAGGACGGAACATGGAGACAGACAGACACACATGCACACGCATGCACGCGGGAAGCTTCCAGTTGGTCAGGGTCCTGTGCCCCACATGAACACCCAGGAGCTCCATGTTTCAGGAGTTCTGTGGGTGAGGGGCACAAGGCCTCCATATACACTTAGGGCTGGGGCTCTGGCCACTGCTTCCATCTGGATGAACCCTGAAAATCACCAGAGCTGCCCATACTCCTAACATCCCTGGGCAGAGGCTTGAAGTCTTCTGGTCAACCACAGCCTGAATGGGACCAGAAGGGCTGACTCAGAGGGCCCGCCCACCTGGATCACCTGGCCCAGCCCAATGAGCCTTGGCCAAGACAGAATTAAAACTACTTATTTTACTTCTTAAACATTCGGTATTCTTCCTTTGGGATATTAGGTTTTTTTAATGTTATTTTTTTAAGCATAGCTTTTTGTTGTTTCTTTTTTGCCTGTGCTGCCTAGAACGTGGGACCTTAGTTTCCTGGCCAGGGATCAGATCCATGTCCCCTGCAGGACTCTGGTGGCTAAACTGGGGAGCCCTGTTTGTGCTGGCAGTCATGCAGGGAGTGGTTGGAGCCTCAGGAGCCGCACTGTTGTTCATCTGCAGCCTGATGGCCCGCCATGTGCTGTTACCTGCAGAATTCACACTACACGGGGCTGACTACAACATCACCAGGACTGTTTTATCTTCCTTGGGAACAAGAGTCATTCTAGCAGACAACCAACAAGAGGAGCTTGAACAAAGTCAGTTTGTCATGAGCACTCACAACAACACAAAGTCCCATGTGTGGGTGGTGTAGGGTGGGGCAGACAGACACACAGAGACAGAGAGACAGTGAGCCTGATGGGTGGAGAACAGACTCAAGGAAATGCATAAGTAGAAGCAGGAAGTGACATGAGAGAGTGAGTGCTTTGGGGGCGTGGTCAGTGTTTTGGGGCCAGAGATTGGCTCCCTCACTTGCTCCACGAGCTTAGCGAATAGTTGAGGTCTCTCTGCTGTGGATGGTCTTTGGCTGAGCTGGCTGCTGGGGACGAGCGTCACCCGCTGACTGGAGGGCTGGCCTTGTGGCCGAACAGGGCTGTGCCCTGCTTGCTTCCTTCTGTCCAGTCCTCTGATTTAGGGCAAAGGAGGGGGGCTGAAGGGCTTCCCTGGTGGCACTAGTGATAAAGCATCCACCTGCCAATGTAGGAGACATAAGAGATGCGGGTTTGATCTCTAGGTCAGGAAGATCCCCTGGAGGAAGAAATGGCTACCCACTCCAGTATTCCTGCCTGGAGAACCCCATGGACAGTGGAGCCTGGCAGGCTACAGTCCATGGGGTGGCAGAGTCGGACACGACTGAAACAACAGAGCACGCACAGGGGGTTGCATGTGGAAAGAAAAACTAAGAATGGGGGAGGAGAGGAAAGGAAATGAGATAGGAAATACATGTACACCCATGGCTGATTCATGTCAATGTATGGCAAAACCACTACAATGTAAAGTAGCCTCCAATTAAATTAAAAAAAAAAGAAAAAGGAAATGAGATGACAGAAAGGGAAAGGGTATTAGTCAGAAGGCTCAGAGTGAGTGGGTCCTGGCTGTTGGGACGCTGGACAGCTAATATGGCCAGGCTGAGAACCCCCTCCAGGGGCCTCTTGGCTCAGGCCCGAGGGAAGGATCTTCCTCCAGGCCTTGGCTTTGGGACACTCTCTGCCCCCACCCTGGAGGCCTCATTAATTTGCTGCCCAGCACATGGATCTTGTTCTGCAGGCAGAAGCTAGGCTCAGAAAGTGGCTCCCTGCGTCCAACTGGACTGCAGCTTGTCCGGGCCCCCCTCACGGCTGGCGAGCAGGGCTCTGCTCACCCTCTCGGGGCCAGCTTCACTTACAAGCAGAGGAGAAAGTGCTCTTCGGGACAGGGGGAGGCCAAGGTCCACCTTCTCACTAGGGGTCGTGCTCCTGAAGGCCTTACGTCCACGCCCAAGGTGCTTCACTAGGTCCAGCCTCACCTCTGTTCTTTTAAAGGCATTGTTACTTCCTGGCAGGCCACTTCCTGAGTCAGTACCGCCCTCTGTGACCAGTGTTTTGGGAACAAGGCGCCTTGGTGGCTTGTTGGGGGCACTGGGTGGGTATGGTGCAGAGGAGGGGAGGGGCTCAAAGGGGCTCCAGGAGCGGTGGTGGGGGCGGCACAGAAAGGTGGCAAGGATCATGGCTCCCCTCTCAGCTTGGCCCAAGACCACCAGTCTGATTTAATCGACCTCAGAAGCAACCCAGGCCAGGCAGACCACTGCCATCTGGACACTGACGTCTGTTCTGGCCCCTTGGCCGTGGTGGGGGCAGGGAAGCTGGGCAGGGAGCCAGGTGTGGTCTGTGGGTTGGGTGGAGGGAGGGAGGCTCTGACTCAGCCCGAGGGGGTGGGCGGGCAGCAGATGCTCTGACTCAGGACATGGCCAAAGTGGGAGCCAGTGAGGGCAGTCGTTGGAAGCCAGGCCCATGGGTCTGTGGTTAAAAGACCGCTGGTTCCAGGAGCCAGGAGGGCAGCACCCACCTGGGGCCCCAGCATGCATCCTGGAAGCTCTGAGCTGAGTCCTGTCCCGTCCGTGTCCCCTCCACCCACTTTCTCCTCCTGTCCAGAAGGCAGTGTGTGTGCGTGGGGGTGCTTCACACTTCCTGTGCCCTTTGGTCTCCAAGCCCCACTGGCCCACAGTCCGGGTGTCCAAGCATTCCCCACATGACTGTTCTGACTCCATGGCCCCCGATCTCCACACGTGGACCTGCCAGGAGGTGTCCAGCCCCGAGGCAAGTTGTTGCTCTTGGTCACACGGCTTCCTTGTCCCCAACTAGGGACACCTGTGTTCTTGACGAAGGACCTGGGCCTCCCAACACTTCCTGTCACTGTCAGTAGGGGAGGGAGGTTGCGGGGCACGGGGTGGGGTGCTGCCTGAACCCCTGGAAACTTCTACGGATTTCCTTCTGGAAAAAGAATTTGAGACTTGAGGGACAGAGGAGGAGCGGGGGCTTCCTCAGTCAGGGACACGAGGAGGAGGAGGTGCCATGACGGGAGGGGCTAGGCAGCTGGGCCAAAGACATGGACAGCTGGGGCCCGGGGCCTCCTCCGGTCACATCGTGGGATCCAAGGCATCTCCCAGAGCAAGGGGTTGTCCTGAGCCAGAGGCCTCATGCTTGGATGGCTGTGTCCCCCTTCCAAATGGTGGAGTGGCTTCATCCTTGATTCCTGTGCACAGCAAACAGGTCCCTGGACCATGGACACCTGTTCCTAAAGGTGCCAAAATCTCCCCTTCGTGCTCAGGTGAAGCCCCAAACCTGGTGCTCTCCCTGAGCCCCTGCCCTGCTTGTCCTGCCCAGGGACCCACAAGGGCATCACCGCACTTCTTTCAGGTCTTTGCTGTTGCTGCTCAGTCGCTCAGTCGTGTCTGACTCTTTGTGATCCCATGGGCTGCAGCACGCTAGATTTCCCTGTCCTTCACCATCTCCCAGAGCATGCTCAAACTCATGTCCATTGAGTTGATGCCATCCAGTCATCTCATCCTCTGTCGCCCCCTTTTCCTCCTGCCTTCAATCTTTCCCAGCATCAGTGTCTTTTCCAATGAGTTGGCTCCTTGCATCAGGTGGCCAAAGTATTGGAGCTTCAGCATCAGTCCTTCCAATGAATATTCAGGGTTGATTTCCTTTAGGATTGACTGGTTTGATCTTGTGTCCAAGGGGCTCTCAAGAGTTTTCTCCAGCACCACAATTTCAAAGTATTAATGCTTCAGCATTCAGTCTTCTTTAGGGTCCAACTCTCACATCCATACATCACTACTGGAAAAATTGTAGCTTTGACTATATACACCTTTGTCCGTAAAGTGATGTCTCTGCTTTTTAATACCGTCTAGGTTTGTCATAGCTTTTCTTCCAAGTAGCAGCGTGTTTTCTTTCCATTTTTAGGTTTTTGCTTTGTTCAGACTCACCTCTTCACTACAGCTCATCTTCCGAGAACAGCACCTATCTTCTCCACTCCTCACCTTCTGATGCCCTCACTTCGTACTTCTCATCTTTCGCGTACAGGGAGACTTCTGGCTTTCTGTGCCTGATCGTCCCCTGGCTCTAGGATGCTGGCTCTTGAGGACGGGCTTCTGTCTGGTCCACGATGGATCCCAGGTGCCCGGCACACAGAAGGCAATGATGGTTCCTAGGAAGCCCACCTCCCTAGGGGGCACCAGAGCCTGGGAGAGGCGGGAGGACGGAGCTGTTGAAGAGAAGGGGGTGAATCTGAACCTGGGCAGTATCTAGAGGGATGAAGACAGCATCTGGTGATTTCAGGAAAGACAGTCAAAGATGAGGAGTTACAGGGGAGGAGCCTCCAGAAATCCTAAGGCTGGAATGGAACGTTCATCCCAGAAGGGAGGTTTGGTGAAGGAAGGAAGACTAGAAAACTCAAGGTGGGGGGCGGAGCTGGAGCAGTACCCAGCAAAGTCCTGGTGTCGAGCTCTTCCCTGCCCCAGGGAGCGCCAGGCCCCAGGCTGCCACTGGCAGGAGGCGGAACCTGCAGTAGAGGGCCCTGCCTGGGGATGAAATGCCGCTGCTCCTGTAACTGGACCCCCTGATCCTGGCTGCCGCCCAGGTGCAGGGCCATGTCCCTGCTATGGGCCAGGCCTGTCTGGCTTGAGTTACAGGCAGGAGTCAGTGAGCTTGCCTTGATCCTGCCACAGCCGTCAACCAAGAGTCCAGCGGCTCTGGGAACAAGGGCTGTGAGTCTGTGATTGGCAGGGGTGTTGGCAGGGAGCTTGGAAAGAATGTCCTTGGCTTGGTGCCACGTTCTCTCCCCTTCAACAGCGCTCTACAGTGTATGCCAGGCTTCTACATGAATGCTCTTAGCTGAGCTTCAATACCTGGCAGTAATATCACGCTCCCCAGACCATGGAGGAGCAGCGTTAGGACTCCAGCACTTGGTCTGACCCTCTGGCCCCTGCCTGGGGTGACAAGGTCCATCTCCTAACTGCATGTGTGGGAGGGAAGGGAAACAGTGGGGGTTGCATAGAGGGTCTCCAGCCCCTGCTTTGCTCTCCATTACAGGCACTGTCCCCGTTCTATCTCCGGACCACCCTCCCCATGACTTCTGACAGACTCCTCCATCTATGGAGTGAGGAGCATCTCCACGTGGGCAAAGGAAGCCTGGGAGGAGCTGAGTGGCTTCCAGCTGGAAGGGGTGCTGGCCTGTAACTTCTTGTTTTGAAAATAAAAAACCTCCTGTGGTTCTTTCAGATATAAACCATGGAACATATGGGCTGAGTCAATCCTGGCCAGCAGGAGGCCATGCACGAGACAGGGATGTGGGACAAAGGGCACTGTGTTCGGGACAGACAGCAGTTAACAAAGGGCACTGTGGACGGGACAGACAGCAGTGCTAGCCCCAGGTCTGGGGAGCCAGCCACCCTGGGAGGCCTGGGCTCCAGTCGAGGGGCGGGAAAGGCACTGATGGGCTGCACCTTCACCTATGCTCAATTTCACCTGTGCCCCGCCCTCACCTGTGTCACACCTTTACCTATGCCCCACCCTCACCTTGCCATGCCCTCACCTGTGCCCTGGCCAATGGGGATGATCACCCTTGACTGTTAGGCTCAGGGGGATGGACTCCAGAGCTGGAGGCCATGACGAATTGTAAATGGAAACCGTTGTACAGATGGTGGTTCTGCATGTGATGACACTCGCCAGTCCTGGGGTCCTGCACCACCCCAACCCCAACAGCCAATTTTGGGGGTAGAAATTTTAATTCCTAGAAAATTTTCCTTTGTCTTTACTTTTTGTTTAAAAACAGCAGTCAGTTCAGTCACTTAGTCATGTCTGACTCTTTGTGACCCCATGGACTGCAGCACACCAGGCTTCCCTATCCTTCACTATTTCCCTGAGTTTGCTCAAACTCATGTCCATTGAGTTGGTGATGCCATCCAACCATCTCATCCTCTGTTGTCCCCTTTTCCTCCTGCATTCAATCTTTCCCAGCACCAGAGTCTTTTCCAATGAGTCAGTTCTTTACATTATGTGGCCAAAGTTTTGGAACTTCAGTTTTAGCATCACTCCTTCCAATGAATATTCAGGACTGATTTCCCTTAGGATTGACTGGTTTGATTTCCTTCCTGTCCAAGGACTCTCAAGATTCTTCTTCAGCACCACAGTTTGAAAGCAACAATTCTTCCATGCTCAGCTTTTTTTTATGGTCCAACTTTCACATCCATACATGACTACCAGAAAAACCATAGCTTTGACTAGACAGATCTTTGTCGGTAAAGTAGTCTCTGCTTTTTAATATGCTGTCTAGGTTTTCATAGCTTTTCTTCCAAGGAGCAAGCATCTTTTAATTTCATGGCTCCAGTCAACATCTGCAGTGATTCTGGAGAAAATAAAGTCTCTCACTGCTTCCATTGTTTCCCCATCTATTTGCCATGAAGTGATAGGACCAGATGCCATGATCTTAGTTTTTTGAATGTTGGAATTTTAAGCCAGCTTTTTCACTCTCTTCTTTCACTTCAATCAAGAGGCTTTTTAGTTCGTCTTTGCGTTCTGCCATAAAGGTGGTGTCATCTGCATATCTGAGGTTATTGATATTTCTCCTGGCAATCTTTTGATTCCAGCTTGTGCTTCTTCCAGGCTGGGATTTCACCTGATGTACTCTGATGTAAGTTAAATAAGCAAGATGACAATATGCAGCCTTGACATACTCCTTTCCCAATTTGGAACCAGTCCATTGTTCCATATTCAGTTCTCTGCTGCTTCCTGACCTGCTACAGATTTCTCAGGAGGCAAGTAAGGTGGTCTGGTATTCTCATCTCTTTAAGAATGTTCCACAGTTTGTTGTGATCCACACAGTCAAAGGCTTTGCTGTAGTCAATGAAGCAGATGTTTTTCTGGAATTCTCTTGCTTTTTCTATGATCCAGTGGATGTTGGCAATTTGATCTCTGGTTCCCCTGCCTTTTCTAAATCCAGCTTAAACATTTGGAAGTTATCAGTTCATGTACTGTTGAAGCCTCACTTGGAGAATTTTGAGCATTACTTTGCTAGCATGTGAGATAAGTGCAATTGTGCGGTAGTTTGAGCATTCTTGTAGCTCAGTTGGTAAAGAATCTGCCTGCAGTGCAGGAGACCCGGGTTCGATCCCTGGGTTGGGAAGATCCCCTGGAGAATGAAATGGCAACCCACTCCAGTATCCTTGCCTGGAAAAATCTCATGGACAGAGGAGCCTGGTGGACTGCACTCCATGGGGTTGCAAAGAGTTGGGCACGACTGAGCGACTAACACTAACTTGAGCATTCTTTGGCAGTGGAATGAAAACTCACCTTTTCCAGTCTTGTGGCCACTGCTGAGTTTTTCAAGTTTGCCGGCATATCGAGTACAGGACTTTAACAGCATCATCTTTTAGGATTTGAAATAGTTCAGCTGGAATTCCATGACTTCCACTAGCTTTGTTTGTAGTGATGCTTCCTAAGGACCACTGACTTTGCACTCCAGGATGTCTGGCTACAGGTGAGGATCACACCATCATGGTTATCTGGGTCATGAAGATCTTTTTTGTATAGTTCTTCTGGGTATTCTTATTACCTCTTAATATCTTCAGCTTCTGTTAGGTCCATACCATTTCTGTCCTTTACTGTGCCCATCTTTGCATGAAATGCTCCCCTGGTAGCTCTACTTTTCTTGAACAGATCTCTAGTCTTTCCCATTCTATTGTTTTCCTCTAGTTCTTTGCATTGATCTCTTAGGAAGGCTTTCTTTTCTCTCCTTGCTAGTTTTTGGAATTCTGCATTCAGATGGATATATCTTCCCTTTTCTCCTATGCCTTTCATATTTTTTTTTGTATAAATGCATGTGCACAGAAAAACACCAGCAGGCTGAGTGATGACGCGGGCCTGGCCACAGTGGCATTCTGGCCTAACCCCAGAAGACCCTGGGACTGGGTGTGTCTTGTGCACCAGGGGCCTCTCTGCTGTTACCTTCCTGCCCTTGGTTCCTGCACAGACCCCCACAGAGATCCCTCCTCCAGAGGCAGGCCCACCCTGACCTTCCCTGGTCTCCCCCGAGAGGGCCCCTTGGTCTGAGCACAGGGCCCTGGTCAGGGATATGCATGTGTAGGGATCCGAAAGCAACCTGGGGCCACATGGAGAAGCGGGGAGTGGTGCGAGGGAGAAGAGGCCTAGGCTGGGGGGAGCTCAGTTTCCTTGTGCTCCAATGATTTACCGGATAAGGTCAAGGAAGTGCGTGTGCATGGGAGTTTACATACACACACACACACACACACACACACACACACACACCACAAGACAAAGACGACCCTAGGGGATCCCTGAGACAGAGGGGCCACCAAATCTGGGCAGTGGGTCAAGCAGGGAGAGGTGAGGTTGACAGCAGGATGTAACGGCCTCCTCCCAGCATCCACCCCTGGGGAGGGGCAGACAGGCTTCTGATGGGGAATCAGGACAAGAAGTAATGTCAGTTCAATGACTGGTAGCCAGCTTTGGGGTGGAAGGGCAGTTAAGGACTGGGGTAGAGGGGCTGACGGTCATGGGGGGTTTCTGACACCTTAGATCAGAACCCTTCAGCATTTGCTCTGAGCTGTTACTCAACGGTTCAGTGCATCAACATTTGTGCAAACATTATCAAGTCTCTTAACCAATAAATAACCATGACAAGGAACTAAACCACACATGTTAAAGACCAGCCGCAAGAGGGCTTGCCTACAGATAGAGAGGGAAGGTTGAGCATGCCGGGGACAGACGAGCGTGTGCAGGGGTTGAAGACTGTCTAGGAGGGGCAGCTCCCAGAAGCAGGTGCAGGGGGCCCTGGAGCCAGGCTGGGGGGTGGGCCAGGGAGAGCCAGGCAGGGGCAAAGCTGGCTCTCAGGGCAGGTTCATGTGGGGCCAGATGCTCCATAGTAAGCAGAAGAGGGGGTGGTGGGGAGGAGCCCTCTCCAGAGAAGAGGGATACAAGTGTTCTCCCAGTGAGGGGCCCTTCCAGCATGAATATGGGGCAGGGTGGACTGAGAGGGCTGGCCAAGTGGGAGCCTCTGCCTGCCCAGGGTCCTCAGGAGAGGCTTTTCCCGGATGCTGGAGCAGGAAGGGGCTGGGTCCCTGCCCCGGCAGCTGCCCAGGGGTTGTAAACAGCCCTGTATCGCCTTACTCTGGGGTCCTGGGGCTGCATCCTCCTAGACAGTGTGCTTCATGCCAGGCTGATCGTAAAGAGGAGAGGAAAGGATGCAGGAGTCAGAACTCGGAAGGAGAGGAGGGCCTAACTCGTTCCAAATGTTAGAAAAAGAGAATAAAGAAATTTCAAAATAAAGCAACAAGAAAAAAATCCTTTAAACCAATTTAAACAAACAAATGAGAATAACAAAGTGGAAATGAGCTGGGAGGAGGAGAGGAGGCGAAGGAGAGCGATGGGGGTGAGCGTGAGGCAGGCACGGCGTCACAGGGCGGGACGCCGGTACTTACGTTTACCTCGGTGATGGCTATATCAACAATGCTACCCACAACAATCAAGGCGTCAAATGTGTTCCATGCATCACAGAAATAGTGCTGCATGGGCAGAGGAGCCGAGGGAGGGAGGGAGAGAAAAACCAGCGACAAAGGAAACAAAACAAAAGGAAGAGGAAAATGAAAACAAAACAAAACAAAGCATGAAAGAAAGGAGAGAAGAGAAAAAAATGAGAAAAGAAAGAGGTTATGCGGGCATACTGGACCCCTTACCACTCCACAGTTCTGGAGGTGCACGCCTGCACCTGTTGCTCACGGAGCCTGACAAAAGTGGGTTAGTCGGGGGCTGGGCGGGCGTCCGGGAGGAGCGGGAGCCTTTGCCCGGCCCGGCGGAGTGGGGACAGTGGCGGGGCTCACGTCCCCCAGGACGGCGGCAGGTGCGAGAGAAAGCATGACTGGAGCGGGTAAAACAGGAAACCAAAAAATAAACCAAAGGAGGTGAAGAGAGAGGGGGGCACGGAGGCGTCCTGGGCAGAGTCATACTCACATTCGTCTCACTGAGAATGACGTCAATTACGCTCCCAATTACGATCAGGAAGTCAAAGACATTCCAGGGGTCACTACAGTAGCCCTGCACGGGGCGGCAGGATGGGAGTGAGAAGGAAGGTTAGACAGACAGGCACGGAGCCCGCGCGGCCACCCGGCGCTGCTGGAGTCCGAGCCCAGGAGGGGCGGCTGGCCCACCTCCCCGCCACCTGCCTTCCCGGGTGCCCCTCCTCAGACCTGGCCCCTGGCCACCCTTCCTGCGTCCCCAGCACCTCCCAGGCCTCCGACTCTCTTGTCCGAGGGCTGCCTGCAGGGACGGAGGTGACACGGGGCAGGGCCCTTGAGGCGTGATCTGGGAATCACAAGTGTGGTCCAGGTGGGTGGCCAGGCCCTTGGGCTCGGTGGTGACTCAGGTGAAGCTCGCGATGACGAGGGGGCCCCATCATCAGAGCAGCATCTACAACCAGGTCACCCTCGTGCCAGCCCCGGATGGGCATTAGCCCTGGATTTGCCTCTGTCCAGAGGCTTTTCCACTTCAAGGGGATGGAGGCTGGGTCAGGCCCAAAGCCTGGAAATGTGTGTGTGGGGGACCTGGACTGAGTCTCCAAAGCCCCATCCCCAGCATCATCACTGTGACCAGCATCCTGCTGAGACGCCCTGAGAGAACAGGGCTCTCACAGCCTGCAGGCAGGCTGGGGGCCTGGGACAGAGGCCTCTTGGGAGGAGCACATGGGCCATCATGCCTGATGCCTGGCAGGGAGCAGGGTGCTGAACACACTCCCTTGTCCTGCACATGTGGATTTTGCCTGTTTTACACTGTATTTGGGGAAGGGAGCAGAAGCATGTTTCTGAAACATTTCTGGAAGCATATGGATGACTGACTGTCTCCATTTCCATGAGGAGTCCTAGGTAGTCAAACTCTCTGCAAAGACAGGACAGGTCCTCTCAGAGTGGAGGGGTCAGGGAGTAATGCTCTGGGACACGCGGATGCACACTCGCGGTTCAGGATCCTGGGAGCTGGGCGGCCACTCTCCCAGAGGGTGGAGTGGGGAAGGTCGGCACCAGGGGAATGTGTCTACTGTAAGAGAGGACATCTGCCCCTTTGGTCCTTCCAGGGAAGCCCCCGCCTCCAAGCGTCTCACAGGCCTCCCTCCCTAGCCCTCCTGGGGGTGGCCAACTCTCCCTTTGTGTTCCTGACTCTTAGGAGCCAGGCGTCTTCTGTTTGCCCATTTCTCCCAGCTCCATCCTGCTCCCCGACCCCTCACTTCCCAGCTGTGCCCCCCTTCAGCTGGATTACAAGACATGCTGTCCAGGCCATTACTCTTGGTGCGGAGGTCAGGTCACAGGGACAGGGCCTTCTCAGTTCCCAAGCATTTCTGCCCATGTAAGCAGAAATGCCACCACAAAGCCTGTGGACAACCGGCAGGGAGTGGAAGTTGGCCTAGGGCATGGGGGAAGCAAGGGTCACTTGGAACCCTGGCCATCTTGTCAGTTTCCTTGAGTGTTTCTCTGAATATCACAGGGGCTCTGGAGCAGAAAGAGACTTGCTCTCCCATTTGAGCTGTGAGCAGGAAAGAACCAACCCCTCCCAGGTGCTGACATGGCACTTCAGGCACAAGGGGAGTGCCGGTTTTGAGGGCAGGGGGACAGAGTGAGGACCCCACACGAAGGATGAATGTGCATGTGTTCAACACCACTTTTGGAAAACGCTGGGGAGCTATCTCCAGGTGGGAAAACAGTTTCAGGAGGGAAGGGGTAGGGGGTTCAGGCAGAGAGAGGATGGAAGCAGGAACCGGAGAAGAGTCCAGGACGTCCCGCATCCAGCCTAGAAAACCCGGCGACAGAGCGTTATTGGGGCCAAGGGGAGGAGAGAGGGCGGCGGGCATCTCGCTCGCAGGGAAGACTGGAGTCTCCGGTTCACCAGAGGGACCTGGAACAGACGGGTGTGTCACCTGGGTCTGAAGTGCGGCTGAGGGGAGAGACAAGGGAGGAAGGCAGGCAGAAGCGGTGGACAGGAGGTTAACAGTGGGTGAGCATGGGGCAGGAGCCAGGCCCTGGGACCCTGGAACCCGCCCCCACGAAAGCACCGCCTGTCACCCCTGCTCTCTGGTTGCACAGTGACCGGGTCGCCCCCCTCGGAGGCTCCCTCTGCTCACGCCCTGCCCTTGCCCTCTGAAGGCTGTGCTGCTGGGGCCTTCGGTTGACCTATCTGACCTGTGGGTCCAGGGCCTCCACTGGCCGCAGAGCCCACCAGGTCCCCCCCAGAGGAGGTTTACACATGGCCCGAGCAGGGGGGTGACAATGTCCCTGTAAGATGCCAGCCCCCCTGACCCATCCACCCCCATTCTATCAACCTTCCAAGCTGGACCACGGACACGGCTTGATTCAGCTCTCAGGCCCTCCTCCACCCCGTTCCACACCCACCCCAGAAACAGCTGACGCCCTCCAGGAGGTCAGTGGCTGCCAGGACACACCTGACAATCCCCAGGGGGATGGGACCTGTTTGCTGGAAATCTCAGGTGACACAGGTTTGTGGGATGATGGAGGAAGCAGACCAGGAAAATACCACAGACTTTCAGAAAGTCCGGCTGACCGGAGCCAGGTCACACACCCGTTCTCTCCTTGGTGGAAGTCAGGGTCAGGAAAAGGGTTTCCAGGCTCTCCCTGACCTGGTGAACCAAACCTCTCGAGGTCCAGCTCCTCAGAGCCAGGCAGGGCTGGTCATTGGGGGGATAGTGCTTTGGGCTGGAAGCCTTCTCTGAGCCTGCAGGGTGAGTGGACACCCAGCCTTGGGAGGCCTTGGGTGTGTCTCTGGGGTTGACGGGTCAGCATCTGCTAGGAACTATCCCTTCTCCTGAGTGCGCCAACCCTCTGCTCACTGGCTTATGGACCAAACCAGCTCTGGCTTCAGCCCATTGTTTCTGGGAAGGAGAGACTGCCGCCCCAGCATCCCATGATGCACTGCACCTGTGTGAGAATTCGGACTTCTCCTCTCTCGGATCATCTGTGCCCTGATTCACTCCATGCCTGGAGCTGTTCCAAGCTGAAGGAGGCGGTGTAGTGTGAGAGCCCTGGAGGCAGGGTGTCTGGGTTCGAGTCCTCCCTCTGCCACTTCCTGGCTGGGTGGCCCTGAGCAGATGACTGCACCTCTCTGTGCTGAGGTTTCCCCACTTATGACGACCTTCCAGTGATGGTGGGGGCGAGGTGGGACACAGGTGAGCCCTGCACCTGCAGGAAGCCCAGTGCGTCCAGCGACTGTCAGGGTTGCTGGAGTTAGTCTGCCCCTCCCAGGGAGGCCTGAGGCACAGGGTCAGTTTTGGGGGTGGGGCTGGGCATTGGGGAAGGCAGAACCCAGGACTGTGGGAGGAGGAGGAGAGGGAAGGTGGGCTACAGAACCCCAAGCTCCTTCAGGGGTTCTTGTCTTGAATCCTAGTGAGGACTGAGGAGGCAGGATCTAAAATGCAGGGGGAGACAGTGTGTGCTTGACCAGGGAAGGAGGTCCAGCCAAGTCAGAGCCTGGCTGGACTGAGCCTGGGAGGCGGTGCCCCTGGTCCCAGAAGCTCTGGTCTTTCCTGAGCTCCAGGTCATGGGTCTGGGAGACGGGGGGTGGGCGCAGCTGGCAGTGGAGTGTCACACTGGGAACCGCTGCCTCGCAGTTCAGTTCAGTTCAGTCGCTCAGTCATGTCCAACTCTTTGCGACCCTATGAATCGCAGCATGCCAGGCCTCCCATCACCAACTCCCGCAGTTCACTCAGACTCACGTCCATTGAGTCGGTGATACCATCCAGCCATCTCATCATCGGTCGTCCCCTTCTCCTCCTGCCCCCAATCCCTCCCATCATCAGAGTCTTTTCCAGTGAGTCAACTCTTCGCATGAGCTGGCCAAAGTACTGGAGTTTCAGCTTCAGCATCCAAAGAAATCCCATCTCGCAGAGATAATGTCAACTGTACGCGACGTCACAATGTCCTTAGACATCATGGTGATCGAGGGCTGCCGGTGTCGAGTGGGGCAGCCTGGCTGGCACACAGCTGCCCCCCTTCCTGCCTCCCACCTCCCCACCAGCTCTATCCTGTGACCTGCCCTTCAAGAGGCTGGCACCTCCCAGCTCAAACAATATGGGATGGAGGTGGGGCAGCAGGAGGCAGGGGAGACCCAGGGTGGGTGGTGGTGGCCCTCCAAGTTGTTTGAGGAACGCACACTTTGGACATCTGCTCTGGTTTTTCTCTGGAGTTAAGCTTTTCCTCCCCAGCAAAGTTCCAAAGGCCTTCACTCACTCATCTCACCGACATGTGATGAGTGCTTCAGGCACCTGGAGGTGAGCTCGGTGTGGGCAGAGCACAAGCACCCACAGCCTCCCCTGGTGGGATGGGACGGGATGGGAACCAGCTGGGTTCCTCTGGGGTCTCAGGAGAGCCTTCCCCTGCCCTGTTGGCACCTGAGTCCACAGCAGGACTCCACTGGAGAACCACCCAGGATGAGGGTTTGAGGGGACCTGTCCGAATCTGGGGCTTCCCAGGTGGTGCTAGTGGTAAAGAATCCACCTGCCAATGCAGGAGTTGCAAGAGACTCAGGTTTGATCCCTGGGCTGGGAAGATCCCCTGGAAGAGAGTATGGCAACCCACTTTAGTGTTCAAGCTTGGAAAGTTTCACAGAGAGCCTGGCGGGTTACTGTCTGTGGGGTCACAAAGACTCAGACACAACTGAAGCGACTTGGTACACATGCATTCCTAGCTATTGGATATTTTTCAGTGCTTATCATCAAGTGTATCTTAAAAGTTCTTTTCTGTCTTTGCTGATAAATTTCCATTCATAAGAGGACACTCCAGCTACTCAATGAACTTCAGATCCTTCTAACCAAAGCCTTTTCATGCTGACCAGTTCAGTCCTGCACAGTCTCAAAGGGCCCAGGGACCACTGGGAATGTCCAGGGCAGTTCTCCTGCTCGGGGGAGAAATCCCCTGGCCACTAGGTGTTCAGGACATGCCTGTCACCTGTCCCACTCTTCAGACAGACAGGGAAGAGATCTACTTGAACTGACTTAATTTCTCAAAGTGGTGAGCAGAACAGATGGAAATGAAGACCAGAAACATCAGTTACCACAAGGACATGGAAAGAACAAGGCCAGACTACAAACTGACCCACTGACCAACCAACCACAGAGACCAAGCGACGGAGAAGGAAGCCCAGCAGGCCAGCCTCAGACACCCGCTGTCAGGTCTGACGTCCACACCCGCATCCCCGTTTTCTGACTGCCCTTCCTCAGCTGACGCTCACGGCTACAGACATGCAACACAGACATGCGGTCACGTTAGGAGCCCTGGTTGTCGGGTGGAGCCAGCTCAGTATTTCCACCAGAGCTGCAGACACTTTCTGGTTTGGTTTTCTGCCTGGAAGTGTTGGCGATGCTTCTGGAATCTGTTCCTTAATGAGGGATTCCCAGGTGGCGCAGTGGTAAAGAAACTGCCTGCCAGTGCAGGAGACGCAGATTCGATCCCTGGGTTAGGAAAATCCCCTGAAGAAGGAAATGGCAACCCACTCTAGTGTTCCTGCCTGGGAAATCCTATGGATGGAGGAACCTGGCAGGCTACAGGCCATGGGTTTGCAAAGAGTCAGACACGACTGAGTGACTAACACTCTGACTTCTTCCCTTTCTCTTTAAGCACAGGCAGACCCTTCTGCGTGTGAAGTGCAGATGCCCTGGGTGGTTGTCTTACTTCTTTGGAAACGTCGCTCTGATTTTACCCCATTTTCTCATGACAGAAAGCAAGATGTACAGGAGATGGGGTGCTTGATGGTTCCGAGTACCCTAACTGGCTTCTTCCCAGGTAACTGGCTTGTTCCTGGGTCTGCAGGATTCAGGGACAGTGTTTTCCGGGCTTAGGCCCCTGCAACATCACTGCCGCTTGCTCCTTAGGGCAGGTCCGTCTTGTGCATCCCCTGAGCTCTGCAGCCTGACTCAGGAAGACCCCACAGGGCTGTGCAGCAGCACCTGACATCATCAGAAACATGTCTAACTCAACGCAGAGTGACTCAAGCCTTTGAACTATTTAACCCACACATCTCATGAGACTGGAGAAAACCATGCCAGTTCCCTCCTGGAAGCTGTCATCTGAGTTGGAGGCTCAGCTCAGCGACGGCCCGGCCCACCAACCTCCCTGGGGTGTGCTGCTGTGGGCTCTGAGCCTGCCGGCCCCCTGGCCATGTGGCTTGGAACAGGGCCCCACAGAAGATGGCCAGGGACATTCCGTGGTCTTCTCTGCCCCTAAATGGGACTGGGCTTGGAAGGGAAAGTGAAAAGAGCCTATTTGCTGCCCTGGAGGAGGTGGGAAAGCACTATGATTATCATTAAATGGCATTTATTAAGGTCTCATTCTCTGCATTCAGCCTGGGTTCCACACTCTGGACTCTCAGGTCCCTCTGGTGAGGGAGGCTTGGCGCAGTAAGAACACGGGCTGTCTTGTCTTTGAAGCCCCTCAAGGGTTTCCCCTCCTTCTGCAAAGTCCCCAGCAGACCACATGGCACAGGAAGATGCTTGCTAATGGCTTGGTGTGGAGGGAATTACATCGACTACAAAGTCAGACACGCTGGATTCTATTCCCAGTCCTGCCACTTAATAATGGTGTAATTAATACAACACTTAATTGCTCTGAGTTCCACTCCCCTCTTCTCTAAGATGAGGAGCTAATACCTATCTCAGAGAGGTGTCTTGAGGATTCCATGCAATGAGGTGTGTGCAGCACCGCAGGTTACTGACAAATGTTGGTGGCACGTTAATTCAGAGAAGACAACGAGGATCCTGTCACTAAACAAGGATCCGACCTACAGCCTTGGGGCATCCCTCCTGGCCCCGCTAGTTCTGGAGCAGGTGAGCATCTGAATGGAAGTGAAATAGAGGACCAAGGATGTGCAGTTTGGCCCCTCAGCACCCCCAGGTTGACCTGTGTTGCATCTAGAAAAACCAGTAGAAGTGGGGACAAGAAGGTTCGGAAACCTCTCCTGCATTACCCTCTTAGATCCCTTCTCACTGACTCCCCCAAAGTTGTGTAGCAGCTGGAAGCCCCTGAGCCCCCATGACATCCCATCTAGGGCAGCTGTGAAGCCCAGGGAGTGGACACAGTGACGCTGAGCTGTCTATAGGGAGAGAGATGGGAGCTGCTCAAACCCAGTCACCCTCCATCCTCCAGGCTGTGTGTGTGTGTGGCAGGGGGTGGGGGTGGGGGTCCAGTCAGTGACAAAGGGCACAGATGATCCAAGAGGCAGAAGCCAACCCACCCTGTCCGGCCTCACTCAGCTCTGATCTCTCCCAATGTTTTTTTCTAAAAGCTGCTTATACCTAGCTACGCACAGACATTTGTAGGCCCGTCCTGTGCTGGAAGGTATGTGCAGTGATTGCAGCCCTGAGGTGGGGAACCAGAGGCTCCCCGGATGCACTAATGCCCGGTCCTGAGCAAATGCGGCCCTGCCTGAGCCCCTGCAGCAAGGCTGTTAGTCTGTGCAGTGCCCGCCTGAGAACAGACCCCGTTTGGGTCTTGGGGGGCTGGGCCTGGTGAGGTTTGGTTTCCAGTCTCTTCTAGATGATGTGTCGGGGCCGAGGGCGACTCCTCCTCCCGTGGAAGGAGGCTGGCTCAGGCACCTCCCTGTTCCCTGTGTCCAGACCTCAGGTCAGTCCAGGGACTGAGAGTCTGCTTCAAGGAGTAGGCCTGGCGCAAGCCCTGAAGACTCCTGGGCTGCAGCGGTCATCGCCAGGAGGATCCAGTCCCTGGCCGAGACTCTGCCCCCATCGACCCAAGCCCGCCCCCGGCGCTGTGGACCGAAGGCCTGTCCCAGAAGGCCTACCTTGGGCTTGAAGGCGATGAGCTTCAGGACCATCTCCACTGTGAAGAGGCTCTGGGGGTGGGGAGTGGGGGCGGAGGGGCTGTGAAATAAGGCGGGGGCTCCCTGCTCCCAGCCACGCCCTCAACAGAGACCTTCCGGAACGCAGCCCGGGGGCCGGCCACACCTGCGGGAGCCAGGTGGGCTCAAGAAGCCCTGCGGGTCCTTCCCCTCTCTGTCGTTCCCGCAAATGCAGGCGGGCACAGCCTGGGCCCTGCTCTCATCGGGGTCAGCTCTGCGTGGCCGCCTGGCCTCAGGTGGGCTCCACACATCTGGCATCCCCGGACGATCAACGCCATTGCAAGGTCACCTGTACTCCATCGCCCTCTATCTCAGCTCAGGGTCCTGGCATTCTGATCCCTCGGGAAGGTGCCCCTCCTGCCTCACTCTGCCAGCGAAATGGCAATACCTCCCAGCCCGGTTCCGTCCCCCACCCCGCCCCGATCCAGGCACCCCGGCCGGCCCGCGGGACTGACCTGCATGGCCAGGCAGATGGTGTTGAGCAGAATGAGAACAAACATCAGGTACTCGAAGTAGGTGGAGTTGACCACGTACCACACCTTGTACTGGTGCTGGTTTTTCGGGATGTACCTCCGCAGGGGCCGGGCCTTGAGGGCATACTCCACACACTGCCGCTAGGGTAGACGGGAGGGCATTAGTACCCGGATGATGGGGGGCGGGGTGTTAGTTCACGCACTGCCGCTAGGGTAGACGGGAGAGTTAGTAACCCGGATGATGGGGGCGGGGGGCGGGGGTTGGTGTTATTCCACACATTGCCCTAGGGTAGACGGGAGAGTTAGTAACCCAGATGAGGGGGCTACACCCCACACTGCCACGGGGGGTAGACGGGAGGGGTTTCACAGGTTGAACCAGCTGTTACTTGGACATTTTTTGAGGTTCTATCATTCCCCTAAGGAGGGAGAACCCTCTTTGGTTGGTCCCCATCAGGATGTATTTGAGGGGGGCCCTGTCTCCTTCCTTCCATCTCGGGGATGGTTGGTAAACTCTTGCTGACTGACAGTCCGTCTTCTCAGATATTTCCCGCTATAGACTCTTCTGGAGGCCCGTCTCTCCGCGATTCTCCTTTCCCATCCTGAGTCAGTTGTCTTAGCTACCAGTGTCCACAGACCAGAAGTCATAGCTCGCGGCCAAGGGGTCCTTGATTGACTAGACTCCGGTTACCTCTGCCCTGTGCCCGGACCCCAGGTCAGGGCGGGACTCACCCAAGCCCTCCTCTCTCCTCTAGCCTCCACTTCCAGCTTCTAAACCCAACCAGTCTATTTGCTCCGTCTCTACTGTCATCAACCTGGTAATACATAAGGGTCTAAGCACTGCTCCTCTACACTAACTGGCTTCCCTCTTCCCTGGCTTCCTTACCATGCGAAGTCCACACAGCAGCCAGAATGGTGAGTCTAGAGCCAAGGTGTGGACCAGGGGTCCAGAGGTCCTGACAGGGCTTTGGGGGGGAGTTCCTTTCCTAAGCAGAGCTCGGGTTCTCTGCAGAAGGGGAGCTTTCACAGGCTTCAGCCTCCTGACCGCCCGGCCTCTCAACCTCTGGGAGGTGGGGGCTACCTGGTTCTTGTCCAGCTCGCAGTTCTTGTATTCTTGCTCCCCCTGCTCCTGGAAGGTGACGATGACGAAACCCACGAAGATGTTCATCATGAAGAAGGCAATGATGATGATGTAGATGATGAAGAAGACAGAGATCTCCACGCGGTAGTTGTATATGGGACCCTTGTCCTCCGTGTGAGAGTCGATGGAGCGGTACAGCAACCTGGAGGCAGGGAGACAGCCCGTGCAGGGCCGGGGAGCTGGTTCAAGCCCCAGCTCTGTCTCTTACTACTGTGTGGCTCGGGCAAATCACTCAACCTCTCTGAGCATCAGATTCCTTATCTGCAAAGTGCGAACAATAGTTCCAGATTTTCGTACCTGGCAGGGCAGTTGATATAATGAATATGAAGGTGTTTTGAAACTGGTAAGAACTGTCTAAATGTAATGCAAGAACTGTCTAAATGTAATGCAAGTCATGGGCATTGATTTCAAAAACTGGAGATATTGGTAAATATTAATACAGCTTTGTTGTTTCTCAGCAGAGACTCAGAGGATGTTGCAGTGAATATAAGATCCATCTGAGGACAGATATCCATTTAGATAAAAGCACTCAATGTAAATACCCAGGCTCGCTCAGATCATCAGCAGTGGTTTAGTTTACACTCAGGTAGCCTGTGTCTGGGCTTCCCAGGTGGTGCTAGTGGTAAAGATCCTGCCTGCCAATGCAGGAGATGTAAGAGACTTGGGTTCGATCCCTTGGTTGGGAAGGTGCTCTGGAGAACAGAATGGCAACCCACACCAGTACTCTTGCCGGGAGAATCCCATGGACAGAGGAGCTTGGTGGGTTATGGTCCATAGGGTCTCAAAGAGTTGGACACGACTGAAATGACTTAGCACGCATGGCCTTCAGCTTGTTCTAGAAACACCCTCACCACCTAGGGAGGATGGAGATAAACATGGTTTCTGAAAGGAGTGTGGACACCAATGAGACTGGCCAGGGTCTGCGTACTTACTCTGGCCATCCCTCGAAAGTGGAGACGGTGAACAGGGCCATCATGGCGGCCAGGACATTGTCAAAGTCGAACTTGCTGTTCTCCCAGCTGCGGGGCTGGATGATGGGGTGGTCCACCTCCCCATCCTTGTATGTGATGTAGTTCCCCCTGCGGAAGGGAGACCATTCATTCTGGAGTCTCCCATCTCCCACCACCTGTGACTCCTGGCTTGGGGGTGGGATGGGATGGCTGAGCTTAAACCCACAGTTCTGGCCACTGAGCAGACCTCAGGAGTAGATGATCTCATGTGCTATGTCAACCGGACCAGACAACTCATGGGTAAAATCCAGCTGCCACTGCTGTTGGAGGAAGAACGGGGCACCCCCCCTCTCAGGACGAGCCTCACCCACCCAGAGTCAGCCGGCCTGACTGTCCCCACCGCACTTACTTGCATTCAGCCTCTGTCTGTTTGGAACTGTCCGAACAGGTGTAGAGCTTTCCCTGGAAGGCGGAAGAGCACAGTGATGGAGAGGTTCCTGAATTGAGGAGTTGGTCAAAAACTGTCTAGTGATTATATCTGCAGCCGGCTCTGTGCTGGAGTCTTGGGACAGAAGAGTGAAGAGAGCAGAGCCCAGACAGAAAACACGCCGTGCCGCAGGGACCCCATCACAGGGAACCCAGGGGTGAAGCAGAGCTCGGGAGGCAGGTCTGGTGAGGGAGGAGGATGGCTGGACTTAGGTTGAAAACTTGGGGAAAGGGGGGCCTGTGTGCATGGTGGGGGCAGAGCTTCAGGTGGAAAAGAGCAGAGAGAGAAGGACTGGGGCAGAAAGGGGAGGGCCTGCCAGGCACAGGGCGAGAACCTGGCAAACCAGGGCTCTGCAGCCACCTGGGTGGGGGACTCATGCTGCTGGTCACAGGGAGCCCCACAGGTCTAGGTGGGTGACCACACAGAGGGGTCAGGGATGACAGTCCCCCCTGCCTTTCTCTAGAAGGGAGGGCAGGGCTGAGGGCAGCCACGCTTGGAGGTGCTGATGGAGCAGCACTGCCTACACGCTGGCCTCCTCTGGGCTGGGAACTAGTTAGTCCTCCTCTGGGCTGGGAACTAGTTGGTCCTGCTCTGGCCTTGGAACTAGTTAGTCCTGCTCTGGGCTGGGAACTAGTTAGTCCTGCTCTGGTCTGGGAACTAGTTGGTCATTCTCTGGGCTGGGAACTAGCCCTGCTCTGGTCTTGAACTAGTTAGTCCTCCTCCAGGCTGGGAACTAGCCCTCCTCCGGGCTGGGATCTAGCCCTGCTCTTGTCTGGGAACTAGGCCTCCTCCAGGCTGGGAACTAGTCTTCCTCTGGGCTGGGAACTAGTTAGTCCTCCTCTGAGCTGGGAACTAGTCCTACTCTGGTTTGGGAACTAGTTAGTCCTGCTCTGGGAACTAGTTAGTCCTTCTCTGGTCTGGGAACTAGCCCTCCTCCAGTCTGGCAACTAGTCTTCCTCCAGGCTGGGAACTAGTCCTTCTCTGGTCTGAGAACTAGTTAGTCCTTCTCTAGTTTGGGAAGTAGTCCTCTTCATATCTAGGAACTAGTTAGTCCTCTTTGGGTCTGGGAACTAGTTAGTATTCCTCAGATTTGGGAACTAGTTCTTCTCTGGTCTGGAAACTTGTTAGTCCTCCTCAGATTTGGGAACTACTTAGTCTTCTTTGGGTCTGGGAGCTAGTTAGTCCTCCTTGGATCTGGGAATTAGTTAGTCCCCCTTGTATCTGTGAACTAGTTAGTTCTCCTTGGGTTTGGGAACTAGTTAGCCTTTGGGTCTGGAAGCTAGTTAGTCCTCCTCCAGCCTGGGAACTAGTTAGTCCTCCTTGGGTCTGAAAGACCGGAGGGGCTGTGGGGCAGCTGCGTCCCTCCCCAGGGAGACCTGTCCCCACCGTGTCCCCTGTGGCTGCTCCTGTCCATGTCCTTGGGAGCTGACAGGTGGGAAGGACAGGGGGCTGCAGATCTGGCTGAGACCCCACCTTGAAGAGCTGGACCCCAATGCAGGCGAACATAAACTGGAGCAGTGTGGTGACGATCACAATGTTCCCGATGGTGCGGATGGCCACGAACACGCACTGCACGACGTGCTGTGGGGGGAGGCAGGGGGGTCAGACCTGGCCTTGGCTGAGTTCCCCCATGTCACAGCCCTCTCTCAGGGGGCGGGGGCAGCCCTCCACTATGAGCGGGGGGTGGTGGGGATCAGACTCAAAGGGGCAAAGTGTACTCCCAGCTCACAGGGTGATGGAGCCTGGGGGGCCCATATCCCACTGGGTGACCCATGGACCAAAGCCCCGCTAACACCCCATACTCTGGGGCAGTGATTCAGGGGCTCATCACTGCACGGGGCCCGGGGTTGTATGTGGTCTCTTTCTGCAAAAGCTTTGCTGAGAAGTTGGGATTGTGAACGGTGGCCTCTACTGGGGCTCCATGCATCTTGGAACCAGGACATGAAGTGGGGCTGAGGTGCCAGCAGGAGGGTCCTGGTTCCAACCCAGAGGCCTTGCCATTGTCCCCACCTCCTGCCCACCTATCACCTCACATGGACCCCTGGTGGAAGCTTGCTGGGCTGGGGGCCCCACTGAGGCCCGGTTGGCTCACCTTCAGTCCCTTGGCCCTGTTGATGGCCCTCAGTGGCCGGAGCACCCTCAGGACTCGCAGGATCTTCACCACGTTGATGGCACTGGACCTGGGGGAGTGGATGGTGGGGTGAACCACTCCTGCTCCTGGGCCCTCAGGAGAGAGAGGGAGCGCATGGGAGTCCTGGGGAAAGTCTCCCACCTGCAGGGACCTGGAGCTATCCTGGGAGCCGGGGACTTGGTGAACAAATCATGGGAAAAGAATTTACCATGTGCGGTTAGCATTACAATGTGCTGCTCGAGGGCCTTTACCCAGCCAAGGGGATATAGAGAGGCAGAGCTCCACCAGACCCCAGCCAGAGGAAACACTTCCTAACTGTTCTGAGCCCCAGTTTCTTTATCTGTAAAATGGGGCAGTGATCACCTCATGAGCTTGTTGCAAGGATCAAAAGAGAAAATGCACGTGAACCACCTGACATCCCGCGTAGCGCCTGTTGTAATCTGAACCCGTGGTGGCCTTTTGTATCATGGACTTGAGGACATACTGTGCGAATGGCGGGGTTTCAGGCAGGGGAGACACCTGGTGCTCACCTTCAAACCTGGTCCCCACCTCCAAGCCTGGTCCCCGGTAGCTGCCTACTACCACACCCCCTTGTACAGAGGACACTGAGGCCTGGAGGAACAGCTCTAACATGACAGTCTCTGCACGCCTGGGGCGCCGGGGCCAGGCCTCCTCTCCAGGGGAGGACAGGCCACAGCCGTCCTCCAGGGGCACACAGGGCCTTGCCCTGGGGGATGGCGGTTGCTCTGAAGTGTCCCCGACCCTCACCTGCTAGTTACCTTCAGAAGGCCTCTACCCTCTTTGGGCCCACAGCCGCCAGGGAGGCCCCGCCCTGGTCCCAGCGCCCTCACGCTGCTGTGGACGCAGGCAGGCTGCTCTCTCGCGGTCCTCTCTGACCCTCTCCCTTGCCCCATGCCTCTCTCAGGCCCTCGGGCCCCACTCACTGGATGCCGAAGGAGATGAGGGACACACTGACCACCAGCAGGTCCAGGATGTTGAAGTAGTTGCGGCAGAAGGAGCCCTTGTGCAGGAAGGCCCCGTAGGCCGTCATCTGGGGGCACAGGGATCGGGGTGTGAGCAGCTCCCAGGCTCCAAAGACCCTTCACCCCACCCTTCCCCCCACAGCACTTCCAGCAGAGCCTAGACGAAGAACGGAGAGGTGACGGAGGGTTGGGGCAGGCAGGACAGGAGGAGACGCTGTGCCTGGAAAGTGTCCGCTGCCAGTGATGCAAAGCCCAGAGGCTCCTGCCCAGGACGTGCCTGCGACCTTCAGTCCTGTATCTGCAGCCCTTTCAAGGGCCCCGCCTCCATTTCCCCCTGCCCCTCATCACGTTTCTGTGACTGCAGCCCCGTGAGGCCCCTTGCTGATGCTCCCTGGGTTGAACTGTGTTCTCGGGTTCCCATGCCCTCTCCAAACTCTCTCCACCTCAGGGCCCTGAGGACTTGGGCATCTGAGGGCTTGGCCAGTCGAGGACCAGCCCCTTGGCTTCCTGGAACTTCCCTGGTTTAGCCCCAGGTAACCCCTCAGGCTCGTGCAAGCTCTAGCGCCCAGTGAGAAATTCTACGAGAAATTCTACCTGGAATGCTGGCGACCAGCATCTATCCCTTCCCGGGCCTCACAAGTGCTGCTGGTCTGTGCTCAGGATTCGAGCTGCACTCCACCATCTGGTTCTGGAGCTGTATGTCCAGAGCGGGCCGTGGGCACCACCTTGTGAGCCCAGCTCTGGAGCCTGGCCGCCTGAGTTCAAATCCCACCCACCACGCTCTGAGTGCCTGGAGCAGGTTACTCAACTTCCCTGTGTCTCATCAGAGAAATGAGTGATGACAACCTCTTCTCTGGAGGGTTGTAAGTGCTCTTGGGAATTATAGGTAAAGCCCTTCGGACACAATCCTGCAGACGGCAAGCCCTGCAGGGGAGCTTCACTACAGAGGACTGGACTCAGCAGAGAGCTACGACTGGATTCGTCGTAGGGTACGTCTGGGTTTGTCCTGTGATGGGGGGATGCTCAGAGTTCCCCTCTTTAGAGCAGCAGCCTCCTCATGTGGTTGTTAGGCAGCTACAGAACCATGCAAAAGCCCCTTGAAGACTAGGAAGGGACCACTTTGGGGGTGATGGCTGTTGTGGGTTTGCTGTCCCCTACCCCGCTCAGAGCCCTGTCCATGCTCTAGGAACTCCTGTCCAGTCTTGTTGACATGAACTAAGGGCCAGTGGATTTCCAGGTGAAGAGCTGAAAGGCCATGACCATGAACGACAGCCAGCGGGGAAAATCTGGAGCTGATGGCTTAGAGCCTGGGAGCAGCTCCCTGGTCGCCTGGAAGCCCAATTTATTTCTTTGGAATCAGAGCATGCCCAGGGCAGCTTGTTCACAGAGTGATTCAAGAGCAAACACAGGGGAAATGGGCAAAAATAGCTCTTGTAACCTAATTCTTCCCACTGATCTCCTGCAGGAGGGGGGGTCACAGGGGACTCAGACACCTGTGTCCTGCAATAGTTTCCAGAAGTGGGTAGATTATATAAAAGGTTGCAGGGGAATTCAGCTGGAGATGTGCCCCAAAGGCCTGTAATCTTGGTGTGGGGGGCTTCCTTGTCTCTCAGTGTAGGTCTGGGCCCCCGAGAGCAGACCCAGGTGGCTCCATGGTTCATGTTAACTGAGAGGCTCTGAGCCCAGAAGGCTGGCTTGTGTGTGTGTGTGTGCGTGTGTGTGTGCAGGGCGGCTGCCCAGGCAGGACCAGAGGAAGAGTGGCCACAGAAGAAAGGGCAAGTGAACACTGGAAAAATGGGGCATTTACTTGAGAGTTTGCTGTGGGGTCCAGTGCAGGGCCCCCTCTACCCCATCTGCTGACTGCCACACACTCCTGCTCCTGAAGTCCTAACCTTTGCCCAGGAAAAGCCTTGCTGGGGAGAGAAAAGGATTGAACTCTGAGCTGGGAGAGCAGGACGCCCCTCTGTCCAGCCAGCACCTCTCCAGGCAGCAATACTGCTCATTAAACACATCTTTCATAATTTCTGCTCGTGGGTCCTGGTTCCATCTCCCTCCTCTCAGTGACAGATCTTGGCATCATTCAGTCCAACTGTCTTGGCCCCACAAGCCTTTCCTTGGAAGGCTGAACACGGCCAGGCCTTTCAACTGTCTCTGACCCTGGACACGCCTTGTGCATGACAGTCACCTCTCCCAGGCAGGATGCCGAGCCTACAGGTGGGGCAGAGGGACCTGGGGGGAGGAGGTGCAGGCAGTGTTCTAGGGCCAGGCTTGACCTAGAGCACAGTCAGGGTAAAAGTGGGCAGAAGAAGGAGCAGGTGGGCGGGACAGAGGACCTCCCAGGAGCCGGCAACCTTGGAGGAAGAGGCGCTCTGGGGAGGGTCTGAGACTCAGAAGAGCCTGGTGTTTGTTCGCCTCCCTGGGTCTGGAGTCCAGGGAAGGGTCTCCATGTAGCTGGGCAGCCTGGTCCCCCTCCCCACCCCTGGGGGTCAGAGAGAAAAACCCAAGGAACACTCTGGTTTCCTCTTGTTAGCACCTGGTTAGGTGGAACCAGAGGGGCTGGACAGAGAAGGCACGAGAAAGTGTCCACTCAGGCTGAAGCTGGACGTGACAGGCTGTCCCTGCCTGGAGGAGCCCAGGAAGGAGGGTCTGGGGCTTCCTGTGCAGGGTGGGAGGAGCCGGGAGCCTGGGGGAGGGCGCCCGGGGTGGTCTCCTGGTGGGAGGCACTGAGCTGAGCAGCACGCTGACTGGGGTCAGGGTGAGCCCCAGGCTCTGAGACGGAAGAGTGGGCAGACACACTCCCCTGACTTGGAACTTGCCCCCGAGGCTCCGGTGGCCCGGGGGGCTTGGAATTCCTAACAGAGTGGATGTGAGTAAGTCGCTTCAGTCATGTCTGACTCTTTGTGACCCCAAGGACAGTAGCCAGGCTCCTCTGTCCATGGGATTCTCCAGCAAGAATCCTGGAGTGGGTAGCCATTCCCTTCTCCAGGTGTCTTCACCATCCAGGGATCGAACCCATGTCTCTTACATCTCTTGCATTATGGCAGGTGGGTTCTTTACCATTAGTGCCACCTGGGGAGCCCCATTGATTGTATATTAATAGAAACAATAATAAAGCTTGGGGCAAACCTCTGTCATCCTGAGGCTGCTCGGAGGCGGGCTCTACTGTGTTGGGGTCACAGGATGGGAGTGCGTGTGGACTCTGAGCCCCACACTGAGCCCCGGAGGACACAGCCGCCCCCTCCAGGCCTGGCCAGGGGCGAGGGGGCAAGCTTTGGTGGGGGTCAGAGGTGTGTGCAGGGGTCTGTCCAGAGCCCTCGGCTGGGACACTGGCACTGGCCTGTGTTGACAAAGGGCATCCCGAGGGCACAGGCAGAGGGCCTCTTGACGCCCTGTGCTTTGCCATTTTCTGTCTCTTGTCCTTCGTGTGGCGTTCCCTCTGGGCAGGATAGGGAGAGGGTTCCTGCCAGGGTCAGGCGTGGCTCGCAGAGGTGGTGGGGGGCAGGCGGTGTGGGGGAGTGCCTGGTATCAGCCAGCATCAGTGCCCAAACTGTGCACGGGCACAGCAAAGTCAGGGGCCCCAGTTCCTCCAGCTTCGGGCTTAAGAGTAAAACCAGAGTGAAGGAAACCAGAGAGAAGAGGCGGTGCAGAGAGAGGAGGCAGAGGCCTTGCTGCGTGCATTACCTTGAGGATAATTTCTAAGGTAAAGATACTAGTGAAGACATAGTCTGCGTTGCCTAGGATCTGAAAGACAAGCACAGCGGATTAGTGGCTCCGAGTGAGGGACAGCAGCAGAGTGTGCGTTAGCGACAGAGCAGCGGAGCCAGTGGGGAAGGACAGGAGAGGAGCAGAGGGCAGGGTTACCTTCAGGGCAATCTCAATGGTGAAAATGGTAGTGAAAACAATGTCAAAATAAAACAGAATCTGCAAAACAAAGAGAAACAGGGTGGGGATGGGGGAATGGAGCAACAGGATGGGAGCAGGGTCGCCAGCAGGGAGTCGCACCGCAAATCATGCAGTCTTTCCACGGGAGACCAGAGGCATTGACACAGCCCAGGGTCCTGAAGGCCCCAGATCTGCGAGCGGGCTCCCAGAGCCGACTCAGCAGGTCCTGGTCCGGTTGGGTGCTTTTCTCATTAATTCAATTTACTTACAAACCAAAATCAGACCATGGGATATGTGTCTCAAGGACAGAGTGGGGTTTGCTTCTTTGCATAAAGATGCAAATTGCTTAACTCACATCAGGGGATGAGCCAGTCTTTCATGTTCCCGGGACCCCACCCTGGCCGTGCCCCTCAGAGTGTGATGGGCACACCTCAGGCTGGGGACAGGCTCGGGGTTCACGCTTCGCTCTGTCTCAGGTGATGGGTCAGAGCGAGGGCCTTCCCAGTAAGAAACCTGTGGGCCACGTGGGCTACAGGACCACCAGCTGGCTCGCAGGGGTCTGGCTTTAGGGTGGTGGACTCCTCGCTTCACGCCCACCTGGTTAGGATCTGACATTGTTTCAAGGCTTTGGGATATGGCAGGTCCTACTCTGGCCTCTGATTGTAATTCACCAGAGCCTGAGGCGAGCTCCAAATTCAATTTCGACTCTGCAGAGGGTCAGTGAGGTCCTCCTTATGAGGGCGGTCTCATCAGAGTGCCATCTGCCACTGACCCCCAGGGACAGGATGAGCCAGTTCCCAGGAGACGAAGCCCCTGGGGAACATCTGTAGGCAGTGCGGTCTGACATCAGGGTCAGGCCGGCCTGAGGCTCGGGGCTCATGGTCTCCTTCTGCTAAGGGTCTTAAGATGGATTTGCACCAAAGCTGTCATCTCTTAGGGAGATGTCTGCTGTGCCTCTGACCATGAGATTTGGGGCAGGCTCCGGATTGAAAGACAGGGTCAGGCAGCCAAGGGGTCACGTTGCGGGGTTGGGGTGCGGGGGACGAGGTGCGTACGTGGTTCCTGAAGGAGGTGTGCTGCACGGGGTCCTCGGCGGCCAGGGAGATGCTGCTGAGCAGGATGAAGAAGAGGATCAGGTTGGTGAAGATGGAGTCATTGACGATGCGATGGCACTGGAGGCGGAACCTGCGGGGGCAGGGGGAGGGGGGCTGTCACACGG
>SJYR01000439.1:1468108-1511479 GCA_006410655.1 Kobus ellipsiprymnus | reverse complement strand
GGGGGCTGTCACACGGGGGTGGGGTCTCTGCTCCTTCTTGGGGTGTAGGCCCTTCAGCCTGAGCCATCTGGCCGCAGGGGAGACACAGCCCTGCAGCTGGCCCCACCGTGCCCCACGGGGCCTTGGGGTTACGTCTGACACTTCAGGAATCTCTGCATCTTCATGTACTGAATGGCAGCATTCACGAGCTTTCCTCTGGGGACTCGGTTCCCCATCATTAAAAATACTGACTTCATAAGATCTACCTCACGTGTCCATATGGGGAGCAGCAGAGCCGCCCAGAGTGTGGATGATGCCAGGCTGGTTAAGCCTGGGCTCCAAGGAGATTGTCTGCAGCAGCAGTAATTCAATCCTGAACCTCAGCGCAGTGACAGAGGCCAACAGCCCTGACCCCGGGGCACTCACAGTGGATCCTTGGATGCCAAGGGTGTCTTATGTGCTGTCTCCTCTTGACGGGGTACTATCTCATCTTACAGATGAAAGCACGGAATCTGGGAAGGATAGTCTTGCCCACTTGGGAGTGTGTGTGTGTGCGGGGAGGGGCGCGGGGTGGCTCAGGCTTTGAACCAGGCCTTCAGACCTCTGCTTCTGAGAGCCCTTACTGATGCGGAAGCACCAAATCCTGGAAAGGACGAGCTCTCCAAGACCATTGTGGTTTCATGAGTGCTAGGAAAGTCTGCAGTGATCCCCTCCTCCCTCAAGCCAATCTGGTGAGCCGGGCTCTGCTGGACATGCCCAGGTTGGGCAGAGGTGCCTGAGGACAGAGGCCAGTGGCACCACTGCTGTGAAGAATCTTTAAGCCAACAGGAGCTGGGACAGAGGGCCAGGGACCCCTAGGCTGAGCCACGCACACAAAGAGCATCTGGAAGACAGCTTCGCAGTCCTTCTTCAGGTCCACGGGAATCTCCCCAGTTAAGACGGAGTACTGAGGTCACAAAGATCACTGAACACTCAAAAAAATAAGCCACTAAGCTGGCAAATCAGAAGAAACTCAAGTAAATGAGTTAGACCTCTCCCCAGAGACTCTGTATACTGGAAATATTAGATACAGATGATAGAACAACTATATTTGAAATATTTAATGGGATAAAGAGTCGGACATGACTGAGCGACTGAACTGAACTGAATGGGATAAAAGACCTGACCACAAAGGTGACGAATTAACAAGAAACTCAGATGTAGCTGGATCTGGAAAACAAAGCAATACAGGGAACTGTCTGACATGAAAAAAATATATAACCTGATATAAAAACTGGTTTACACAGTAACATAGATAGAACTGAAGAGAGAATTAAGAATTTGGAAGATATATCCAAAGAATGACCCAGAATTTGAACCGAGAGACTGGGAGATGGAAGTTATGAAGAAGTGCATGCGTGAGAGGGGAAGGACAGAATATGCAGGCCTATCATGTGTCCCCTTGGACCAGCCCGAGAGAAGGAAGACCAGGCACTGTGTAAACAGACTATCCTGCAACTCTCCCAGAAGTAGCTGTTCTTATCCTAATCCTTAACATTATTCAAGAACTGAAAAAAAAAAAAAAAAATCCATAGACTTAGGAGACATAATATATTCCAAGCAGGATAAATGGAGAGAAACACGTGGTAGTGAACATATCACAACCCCAGAGACCATGCTGCTAAGTCGCTTCAGTCGTGTCCGACTCTGGGCAACCCCATAGACGGAAGCCCACCAGGCTCCCCCGCCCCTGGGATTCTCCAGGCGAGAACACTGGAGTGGGTGCCATTTCCTTCTCCAATGCATGAAAGTGAAAAGGGAAAGTGAAGTCGCTCAGTTGTGTCGGACTCTTCGTGACCCCATGGACTGCAGCCTACCAGGCTCCTCTGTCCATGGGATTTTCCAGGCAAGAGTACTGGAGTGGGGTGCCATTGCCTTCTCCAGAGACCACGGATGATGTTAAAAGAGTGAGACCAGAGGCAGATTCCTACAGAGAAATGAGAGTCGGAATTCCAACTGTACAGTGGAGTAACACATCTAACACGCCGAGGGCCGTAAACTCTCTGCCTGAAAGTATGCACAGAGCACAGCTGTCTCTCAAGAGCAAGAAATGGAAGCAATTATGGATAAACAGAAGTCCAATGAAGTTACCTTAAGACTTCCAAAGAATGTACTTTAGGAGGAAAGAAAATGATTTCTGAAAGATGGACCAGGATACGTGAAAATCGAACAAATAGAATGGTAAGTGGTATGTAAATGCAAACACACTCTGTCTACCCAGGTGCTGCTGCTGCTGCTGCTGCTGCTGCTAAGTCACTTCAGTTGTGTCCGACTCTGTGCGACCCCATAGACGGCAGCCCACCAGGCTCCCCCGTCCCTGGGATTCTCCAGGCAAGAACACTGGAGTGGGTTGCCATTTCCTTCTCCAATGCATGAAAGTAAAAAGTTAAAGTGAAGTCACTCAGTCATGTCCAACTCTTAGCGACGCCATGGACTGCAGCCTTCCAGGCTCCTCCATCCATGGGATTTTCCAGGCAAGAGTACTGGAGTGGGGTGCCATTGCCTTCTCCGGTCTACCCAGGTAATCATATCTAATTTGTCAGGTTGGAAATAAAGGTCGGTATCGAATTACTCATTGACCACAACACCTAAGGTGGGAGAGCTGGAAGGAGTTAATGCAGTCTAGCTGTTTACCTCCTTCTATTTTGCAGAAGGTTTAGGATCTTGTTTAACTTTAGGGGTTGTTAAGTTAAATGTAATCACCAACAGAGAAGAAACAGTTTACGCATTTCAAATAATGGAAAGAAAAACAAAACACAGGTCTTCTGATTCATAATCCAGGACTCTCTCCTCTAAACCCGTGCCCGTTTACACAAGTTGTGGGGCATGCTGGGGTGGGGGCTGGAGGATGCTGATACCTGCTGGGCTGGCATCATGGAGAGAGTGGAGCCCTGCTCCCCCCGTCCACACACCTGTTGCTGGGGCTGAAGATGAAGAAGGCGCTGGCTTCCGGCATGGGCACCGCCTTCTCCTTCAGGTGCAGTTCGGAGAGGGGGCGCGGGCGGGGGCCCACGGGCATCTCGGGCTCCTCCTCGTCCTCTTCTCCTGTAGGAAAAAAGCACCGTCCTAAATAGCTCCTCAGCTCCCACTTATTTTTACCACCATGCTGCCCACTTCCAGACACCTTCCTACGGACAGGAATCAGACATCATCGGTATCTCTGGAAACGCAGGGGACCAACTAGGACGGCCAGCTCTCTCCCATGGGCACCTCTGGGGCTCATCTCTGCTGGAGGAAGCCTCCTGGCAGCACATGAGACCAGGTTGTGAGTCGGGTGACCAGCTCAACCCCTGTCCTGCTTTTTAAACGGAAATCTCCACGTCCCGGGAAACCCTCAGTGCCCTGCAGACTGGGGTGGCTGGTCATCCTAGTGGTCAGACACCAGAAAGGTAACCAGGTGAGACGGGGGCATGGCCAGGTGTCCTCAGCTGGCTGGCTGCAGGCCAGGGGAACGGGTGGGTGGCCTTTGGGGCCGCCCCACCTGCTCATACCCCACCCCCCCGTTTCTCTTGCTCTGGCCTCCCTGGGCGCCTCTGCAGACAGGTGTGTCCGCAACTTGAAGGCAGGCCATGGTTTTATGATCCCCCTGACATCATCTTTCTGGTTGCTTTGTTTTCTTGCTTCGTGTCTGCCTCCTGCTGAATGTGGGCCCCTCACAACAGCAGCTTATCTGCCCCCATGGCTGAGCCCCCAGTGCCTGCCCAGGGCGGGGAGCACAGTAGGTGCTTTATAAGTAGTGATTAAGTCAATGAGTGGATGTCTGCCTGGTTTCATCCAGCTCTGTATCCATGACAACAGAGTGGTCCAGAAGTCACGTCTTTCCTCTCCAGTTCACCGAACTGCAGACCCAGTGAGGACCACCCTGCTCCATGAAGCTGCCACCTCACTGCCCACCCCCTGGAGCCCCCGCAACAGCCCAGGCCTCCCTCACAGCCTCTGGACTGAGCTACATGTTCCCTGGGGTCTCCACATTTCTTTCTCATGTGCACTGATTAATTTTAAGTCCTCAGTGACTCTTCAAGAACATCTGTACGTTCGCTCGCACACATGAATCGAGCAGATAAAAGCCCCATCTCAGCACAAAGCTTTCCTCCTGAGTGAGGCGCTGTTTCTGAAATGTGGTGTGTACAGAACTGGGGGCTCTGACCAACCTCAAGCTCTGGAGATTAAATTTGGCGGGGGAGGCCTGACAGGCCCCTGCTCGGCAGTGTGGTCGCTTCGTGGGGACTAGGAACGGGCATCTCCTGCAGGGGGTCCCGTGATGAACAAAACCTTCTTAACATCAGTTAGCTCCCTGCCCATATTCAGTTTTCCCTGACTGACTCAAAAATATCATTTTAAGGTTTATTTGCTCATTCAGGATCAAGACAAGACCCGCCTACTGCATTCAGTGGCTATTTCTGGTGTGTCTTTGAAATTCTGTAACGGCTTCTGCCCCAAGGGCTGTAAAGGCTTCAAAAGGCTCTGTGCCGGTTCAGGGACACCCTTCCGCCCTCCTTTCTGTCTGAGCCCCAGGAAGCCAAGTTCTCTTTCCCAGCAGACAGACCGTGGAGACAGGAGAAAGGAGGCTGGCTGCAGTCCGGTTTCTGAGGGAGCTATGCCCCCACACAGGCTAGACCTGGGTCGGCAAGACCCATAGCGCCGTGATGGTCTGTTGTGACTTTGAGCTTGAAGCAGGTGATGATACCCACAATTTTCGCAGAAGGAGGGCAGGCCAGGCTCATGCAGGGTGTGGTGTCCTGATGCAGGGCACTGGCTCCTGACGAAAGACCCTCTCCAGGGGCCCGCCTGCCAGTTTGTGGATCAGACTGCAGACAGGACGCTCTTGTTGCGGGAGACCTGACAGCGTCGTGCAGAGCCGTGAGCGGGCGTCTGCAGCGGAGCCCTGCTGTGCTCAGCACCCCCTCCCGGGAGCGGGCAGGACAGATTTGGGATTTACTATTATTATTAACCAAGCAAGATGCTGCGACATATGTTATCCTAATAAGTTATGTAACTTAATAGCGATTTTACAACATCGGCTATAATAAACCTTACATGTATATGGAATCCAGCTTCCAAAAGGCCCAAAGGCACTGCTCCAGCACAATGTGTTCAGTCTGCTGTTATCATTATCACAGTAATAATTGAGCAAAGTTTTCCCCCAGAGGATAAATGGTGATGCTGCAGCTGAGTTGGGGGATCAAGTGAGGCCCCCGCTTGTGGGGAAACTGGGACCAGCACCCAGCTTTAGAGCCAGGTGTTCACCCCCATTCCACCCCCACTGCTTCCCCCAGGCCAGGCAGCAAGCTGGTACCTGCGGTTTCCTGGTTCGGGTAGGAACTCTTGTCCTCATTCTCGTTGGGCTGGAGATCATCCATGTTGATCTAGGCAGCCAAGGGAGAGGAGGAGGGTCTGGTTAGATAAGATCCATGGTTTAGAGGCCTCCAATAGTCTTGAAATTGCCCCTGAGTCTAGGCTGAACTGTCCCTTTGTACATGACCCTCAGGACAGCAGCAGAAAGCTGGCCTTCCTCCTCTGCACTCTCACCCACCCCAGCTCTGTCCCCCTCCTCTGGCCTCTCTGTCCGCCCCTGCCCCGCCCTGGTGTCTGGCTTCTAGGCAGAGCAGCCCACCCAGCACTGCAGTCCCCCTCCCACTCCTTCTCCCTCCCTGCCCCGGCTCCCAGGCAGAGCAGCCCGTACCTTGGTGGCAGGTGGGGACTCTCCATCTGCCGTGATGGATTTCAGCTCGATTTTCTCCTCCTTGGTCTCCTCCACGGCCGGCTTCTCTACCACCTCTTGCTTCTTCTCTGGGCTGGCGGTCCTGGTGGGTCAGCAGGAGAGAAGAGCAAGGGATGTTGACCAGAGTAATAGGGTGCTGCCCTTGTGGTGCCTTGGGGTCCAGACCACCAGGGCCTGGGACCATGTGTCTTCTGGGGGCCCTGCTGTGTGGCTCGATCTTCGGGGCACTGGGCCTCCCCCGGCTCTGTCCTCCCCGGTCTCTGCCCCCGCTCAGCTCTGTCCAGCACTCAGCTGAATGCCCAGCTTCTCCCCGACTCAGCCTCCATCTAATCCAAAGGTTCCTGAGAACCTGCTCAGTATCTTGCACAGGTGTGGCCCAGATTGTCCGTTTGGACACAGATGAGAATTGCGTGGGGTCCTGTCTTTTCTGCTCATCAGAAGAGATGAGCTACAGGACAGTGAAGAGGCATCATCTTTCCAGATTCTCCTCCGACTGGCTGCCCTCCCATCCCATCCTCTACTCCCATCATCTGTCATGACCCTCTTCTCAAAAGAGAGTTCCCCAACTCCTGGACCCGTGGGGAAACAGGATACCTCCCCAGAGATATAATTCATGGTGCTCCTCGCTTAGAGTGATGTCCAGGAATAGGGGAGAGGCCCAGCTCACTGTAGGGGCCCCCACCTAACCCTGTCTAGAAGGACAGCCAGGCAGGCCCAGCGTCTCCTGAGCACTGACAGGAAAGGCATCTGGGAGCTGGGCGCTTGGCCTGGGAGTCTTGCAGTTACCTGGCTAGCTTCTTCCTCTCCTTCTCCTCTTCCTCCTCCTTCTGGGCAGACGTGAGGCTCTCGGCGTCAGCCAGGTTGTCCACGGCAATGGCCAAGAACACGTTCAGTAGGATATCTGTTTGTGTCCATTCTTAAAGAAAATGACCCTTGGACTTGGGGTGGTGGGTGGGCACAGGGGCCAGGACAGGACATGCAGGGCCGGAGTTCCCCATGGGGAGGGGCTCCGAGCCCACTGAGCCCACCTTCCCCTCTGCACCGTCCTCCTAGCTTCCTGGGGTTTCCTGGGGGATCCGGAGCAGGCAGGCACACAGGCGGGGCCTGGGGGCGGGAGGCAGGGAGCCCAGCCTTGCTCTAATTGCTGGGTTTCGATGCTGCTTCCCACAGAGACGACCGCCTGTAAGTGACACTGTGAACAGAGCTGCCTCCAGCGGGCCATGGCGCTGGGCGGTCATTACTGCCAGCAGGAGGTGCCCGCTCTCCCTGCCCACTCCCGCCATGACCTTGTTCAGACAGAGGCCCCAGGAGGGTCAGCTGGGCTCCTGACTGAGCAGTCTGCTGTTTCTTCTCCCCCGCCCCCGATTCGGATGCATGTACCATGGCTCAGATAACTGGATCAGAGCCAGTCCAGCCAAGAGGTTAATGCCGGTCAGGCCCCCCTCCACTCCAGGCCCCGGGTGGCTCTGGTTCACACGGGGAGCTGAGGCACCTGGCCCCCAAGGGCAGGGGCTGGGCATGTGGTACCCAGTTCAGCCTTGCTCAGCTCGCTAGGTCAGAGATGCTGCCATTTCCACCCTGTTTCCAGGACACTGGGTGGACAGCCCTGGGTGTGTCTGAGGCTGTGAGCTGACCTCTGAGTCCAGCTCATCTGTAATTCTACTTTATAAGCCTCTCTGTATAGAACCCCGGGGGATATGACAGGGGAGGGCTGCCTGCAGTGGGGGACCTGGGAACCTGCCTGTGGCCTGTCCGGTCTGCCTGTGGCTAACATCCCCCTGAGCAGCTTCAGAGGGAGGGCGACAGGTGAAGGTCACTTCCGGGGTGAGGCTTTTCCTCTCTCAGCAGGCCCCCGGCCAGGGCAGCAGGTGTCTCATGATGAGGTCTGAGTGGGCAGCTGCAAGGCCAACACCACTGGGCACTGCCCACCTGGACCACGGCAGCTCAGGGGGATGGACTCACATCCCCCCGGCCCGGCTCCAGGTTCCCATCCCGACCTGCCTGCACCACTAAGGTGGTCTGGGCTGGGTGTGTGCCTTTTCCTTCTTCTCTGGGGAAGGGTGGCCCTGGGTCCTCCCTGGTCAGGACCCGCTGGGCGCACCTACTGGCATTGAGCTACAAGTTAGGGGGGCAACAGGGGGTGGGGGAGGCAGGCGCAAAGGATACAATTTCCACAGATGAAGAGGATGATGAAGTAAATACAGACTAACATCCCTGGAAAAGAGGGGCCGCCATAAGCCATGATCCCATCATACATCACCGAATTCCAGTCCTCCCCGGTCAGGATCTGAATGACATAGTCCCACCAACGAGGGACACAGCGTTAGACCAACAGCAAGCCCGAAGCTCCCCTGCCCGGCCCCCTGCCATATAGAAACCTCTGACACCTCTCTGCTCTCCCCGCCTCCTGCCGCCCGCTCTCCTCCCGGGGCTCTGAGCTGTGATCCTGCAGGTCCAGCCCTCTCCTTCAAGTGCGTGGCCACCGGCACAAATGATTGATCGAGCGCTGTAAGCACTTCCTGGGAAAAACACCTCCTACAGCCCAGGCCCAGTGCTCGGTGGCCGCCATTAGCCGACCCTAGGGCTAAGGCATCAAAGTGACCATGTTCACTGAGGCGCCACGTGGTCCCCCAGGGGGGACAAGCATGAGGACTTTGGGTACCATCTATAAGATTTTGGCAACATTCATGTTATTGTTCAATTTAATCTGTAAACTGATCTCCTTTTAAACTTCAGTGCTTTTGAACTTGGCCCCAAGCCAACAGATCTACGAAAGTCACAAATTTGATGGTGGTCATATTTTCCTGGGAGCAACCTCCCCTCCTCTCCCCTCCCCAGCAAAAGCCGTGTGCTCTCTTTTGTGGATATTTTGGGCTTTCATGCTGAATATATTTGAATAAAAGTTTCCACAGCTAAGAAACAGGTTTTTAAGCCACTGAGTTGGATCTTTATTTTTTTACCCCAGGGGTCCATCTGAGAGTAGAATTCCGTGGGGCTTGGGGGTGGGGAGCTACAGACGCTCCTGGGCTCCCGTGACCGACCTGGTCTGGCTTTGGCTGCTCCGTGGGAGTGGGAATCCCCTTCCTCTCTGCTCCCCGACTCCCCCAGTTCCTGCTTTCTGCCCCCTCTCCCCACACCTCCCTGGCCATGATCTGGCAGAGAAAGGTCCATACCTGGAACACGGTGAGGAGGGACTGTGGGAAGTTGTCGAAGGTGCTCCTCCTGGTCTGCATCTCATCAAAGTTGAACTTCCCCCCAAAGAGCTGCATCCCCAGGAGGGAGAAGATGATGATGAAGAGGAAGAGTAGCAGCAGCAGCGAGGCAATGGAGCGCACCGAGTTCAGCAGGGATGCCACCAGGTTGCTCAGGGAGTTCCAGTACCTGAGGACGAGGCGGCATTAGCTTCATCTCCTCCCTCCACCGGCCACACCCGCCAGGGGCTCTGAGACCAACTGCAGCTCCCTGCTCTTCGCCCTTCCCTTGGGGCAGCGTGGAGGGGGGCCTGGGCTAGCCAGCTCACAACTGGAGTGTGAGTGACTCAGTTCAGGGCCCAGGCTCAGAAGCCTGGTTCCGACCCAGCTCTGCACATGCCTTTGGGCAAGTTGCTCAACCTCCCTTCTTTCTTTCTTCTCCCCACCTGAAGAAATAGGGACAGTGACAGTTTGCACTTCATTGTGTTATTGGGAGGATTACATGTGATAATGATTTTTTAAAAGCTCTGCACTCAGGCAACAAAATAAAAAAAATAAGTGAGACAACATCAAACTAAAAACTTCTGACAGTAAACTCTCAGCAAAGTGAGAAAACCTACAAAACGGGAAAAAAATATTTGCAAACCATATATCTGATAAGAGATTAAGATACGAAGACATATTCTTCAACATATATGAAGAATGCATACAATCAATAGCAAAAAACAAAGAACATCCCAAATAATCCAATGAAAAAATGAACAGAAGGCCTAAGTAGACTTTTCTCCAAAGAAGACATCCAGATTGCTAACAGACACGTTAAAAGATGCTCACCATCACTAATCATTAGGGAAATGCAAATCAAAACCACAAGGTATCACCTCACCCCTTTAGCATGCCTATCATCAAAAAGACAAGAGACAAGTGTTGAGAACATTGAGAAAAGGGAATGCTTGTGCACTGTTGGTGGGAATAATGTAAACTGGTGCAGCCACTGTGAAAAACAAAATAAAGCTTCCTCAAGAAAATTAAAACTAGAACTACCACACGACCCAGCAATTCTGCTTCTGGGGATATACCCAAAGGATACGTCCATTGCAGCATTATTCACAATAGCCAAGATGAGGAGACAACTCAAGTGTCCATGAACAGATAAATGCATAAAGAAGATGCGGTATACATTATCTACAATGGGATATTACTTAGCCATTAAGAAGAAGGAAGTGTTGCCATTTGCAACAGTGTGGATGAACCTTGAAGGTATTACGCTAAGTGACGTAAGTCAGACAGAGAAACACAAATACCAAACGATCTCATTTATATGTGGAATCTAGAAAATACAAAACCAAAACCAAACAAAACCCCTCATGAAACTCACAGAAAAAGAGATCAGATTTGTGGTTACCGGGGACAAGGTGGTGGTGGCAGGTGGAATTGGATGAAGCTGGTCAAAAGGTACCAACTTCCAGTTACAAATTCCCAGCACAGAGTTGGACATGACTGAAGTGACTTAGCAGCAGCAGCAGCCCAGCAGCATTTATTTCAGTTCAGTTCAGTTGCTCAGGCGTGTCTGACTCTTTGCAACCCCATGAATCGCAGCACGCCAGGCCTCCCTGTCCATCACCAACTCCCGGAGTTCACTCAGACTCACGTCCATCGAGTCGGTGATGCCATCCAGCCATCTCATCCTCTGTCGTCCCCTTCTCCTCCTGCCCTCAATCCCTCCCAGCATCAGACTCTTTTCCAATGAGTCAGCTCTTCGCATGAGGTGGCCAAAGTACTGGAGTTTCAGCTTTAGCATCATTCCTTCCAAAGAACACCCAGGACTGATCTCCTTTAGGATGGAATCGTTGGATCTCCTTGCAGTCCAAGGGACTCTCAAGAGTCTTCTCCAACACCACAGTTCAAAAGCATCAGTTCTTTGGGGCTCAGCTTCCTTCACAGTCCAACTCTCACATCCATACATGACCACTGGAAAACCATATCCTTGACTAGACAGACCTTTGTTGGCAAAGTAATGTCTCTGCTTTTGAATATGCTATCTAGGTTGGTCATAACTTTCCTTCCAAGGAGTAAGCGTCTTTTAATTTCATGGTATTGTGATGCATCTATAAAGTAAAATTCTATATGGTCATAAATCATGATGATTATAGATATTTTGTGTGAAAAATGGTCAGGATATATGATTAAGTTTTTTTAAAAAAAAGCATAAAAAAGAGCATATGCCATTTGATATTTTTTATACACACAGATGTAAACACTAGAATAAAATTTATGAAGTTATTAAAGCAGTTTATGTGGTTATTTTGGGTAGTGGATAATAGAGTTCTTCCTTTCCTTCCTTTCTTCCCTCTCCTTCCCTTTTTTCCCCCTTTCTCCCTTCTATTTGTCATCTTTTTCCTTCCTCATCTTCCTTGTTATTCTTAGTTTCTATGTTTTCCAAGCATTTGGGCTCTACTTTTATAATTTGAAGGAATATACTCTTTTGCTTTATTTTTAACTTTGTCTCATAAAGTCTGTTATTTCTATTTTCCTTAGGGAATTTAGGTAGAAAAACAAAATGTTCCTCTCAGGTATACTAAATGTCTCTTTTCCCTAATGATTCCAAGTTCTTTTGCTCTGTGAGTGAAGAAGATACAAAATTGGAGTATGAGGAACAACATTCCACTGTGTCTTTCAGAAGCAGACCTAGAAAACCATTCCACCATGTTCATTCCTCTTTAGGAAATGAATTATATATATATGTACTAAGATGATGCTGTGAAAGTGCTGCACTCAATATGCCAGCAAATTTGGAAAACTCAGCAGTGGCCACAGGACTGGAAATTAGTGGAGGTGATGGAATTCCAGTTGAGCTATTTCAAATCCTGAAAGATGATGCTATGAAAGTGCTGCACTCAAGATGCCAGCACATTTGGAAAACTCAGCAGTGGCCACAGGACTGGAAAAGGTCAGTTTTCATTCCAATTCCAAAGAAAGGCAATGCCAAAGAATGCTCAAACTACTGCACAATTGCACTCATCTCACACGCTAGTAAAGTAATGCTCAAAATTCTCTAAGCCAGGCTTCAGCAATAAGTGAACCGTGGACTTCCAGATGTTCAAGCTGGTTTTAGAAAAGGCAGAGGAACCAGAGATCAAATTGCCAACATCCGCTGGATCATGGAAAAAACAAGAGCATTTATTTAGTTATAGATAAATAAATGCTAGGCATGTAACGTACAACACAATGACTGTAGCCAACACTGTTATATATGAAAGCTGTCAACAGAGTAAATCCTAAGAGTTCTCAACACAGGGATTTTTTTTTTCTTTTTATTGAATACACTGTATCTCTATGAGATGGTAGATGTTAACTAAACCTATCATTTTACAGTATATGTAAAACAGACCATCATGCTGTACACCTTAAACCGAGACATTGACATATGTCAATTATTTCTCAATTAAACTAGAAAAAAATAAATTCCAATTAAAAAAAAAAATCTCAGTATAGTGCCTGGCACACAGGTGATAAAGGTTAGTAATTATTGTTACCACTATTGATCTTCAGACAAAAAGACATTAAAATTTTCTTTTTCCAGAATGTAGCCCTCCTCCCAGCCCAGGGGTCTCCATCCGGTGAGGGTGGGCAGGGTGGCTCATGGATAAGAGAGGGTGGATGGCTCATTGTGGTTTTCCAGATTCACCCTATTCAGAGTTGGTTCTTTAAAAAGCCTCTCTTCTGGAGGTTCTGATTCAATATATGTGGTTGGGGCCCAGAAGCCCGTTTTTCACAAGGATCCCAGAGGATTCTGGTAAACAGCCAAGCTTCAGTAAACCCTGAGTTGCGACCACCCCACCCAACCCATCCCTCCTGCACCCCTCCAGCCTGTGGTTGGCTGTAAACACAGACACTCTTCATCGTGGGGATGGATGGGGAGGGGGAAAACCCTCTCCTGGAAAAGGGGGTGGGACACGAATGGTTGGAAGGGCTCAGAGACCTGGGACAGGGTCGGTTCAGGTGCAGCAAAAGGAACACGGCCTCCAGCTGGGCATGTGCCAGGACACAGCCTCTCGTATCTCCCAGAGCCACCCCCGCCCGTCCACCTTCCAGGTCACAACCTCAATCTCCTCCACTTAAGAAATTCCCAGCTTATCACTTAGACAGGGAATTGTTTCTGCTGCTCAAGACAGTGACATGCAAGCCACCCCCACTGTAGCGTGGCAGCCACACCCCGGCCGGACCCCTTTCTCCCGGGAACGGCTTCCGTATTAAGTGACAGAAGCAGATGGGCCAGCAGTTTGCATGTAAACATGACCTTCTCCCCAACCTGGGGTCTCTCCTGCTCCTTTCTCCTTCAGACAGCTTTTCTCCACTCTGCTCTGCCTGCCAGCCACATGCTCTCTGTTTGCAGAATGTTAAGATACATTTCTGGAGAAGGAAATGGCAACCCACCCCAGTATTCTTGCCTGGAGCATCCCATGGACAGAGGAGCCTGGCGGGCTACAGTCCACGGGGTCTCAAAGAGTCGGATATGACTCGGCAACTAAACAACAATGTACATTGCATGCACTTGCTCTGGAAATGCTCAAACGTCTTCCTCATCTGTCTCACGAAATAGGCTTGAGACTGTGAGGGCAGAGGCTTTCCTTCCACCTGCTCTGTCTCTGTCCTCAGGTGATTCCGGCCAGCAGCACATGTGTGCCGGGCTCCTGGTCAGCTATAGGCTGTACTGACCATTCTGCTTGAAGCGAGGGAGTCAGAGAATCTCTGTGGAGCTAGAACACTCGCCCTGCTTACATTTAAAGCTCCCAAGCCTGCCTGGAGGGACGCACTGAGGAGGGACCACTTCCTACATGCCGACTCCCAAGCCTCACCTGGAGCCATAAGACAACTGTCGTGAGGGCACCAGCGCCTGGCAGCAAGGCAGTGTTTAGGAACCAGAACTCTGGAGCATGTTTGTAACAAGAATACCCAGCTGTATTGGCCGGTGGTGGGGAGCGGGGGTTAAGGTCATGTGGGTTAAGGTCACAGAGCCCCTAAACTGCACAGTATATTCTGGGAAAGACAATGACCATAAACATTGGCGCCTTAGTTTTCCGGAGGCTTGTGGACATGAGGGGAATAGACTTAGGCTAGTCTATTTAGGCTAGCCTAATAGACTTAGGCTAGTCTATTCTAGCCTCTGAGCGCTGAGGCTCAGAGCTGTCTGCTGGCCAGTGGCGCAGTGGTGCCAGCCTAACAGGTCCCAGACCCGAGAGAGAAAAGTTGCTGAGCTGGGGAGGAGGGCTGGCTGGGGAACAGACCAGGGCCTTGGTTGCAGGGAGCGGAGGCTGTGATGGAGAGCAGGTTGTATCACCTGTCATGGGCCAGGAGCTGATCTGGGAATGCATGGTGGAGGAGGCCTGGAGGGGCTGACGGGGGCAGAGCCTCTGGCCAGAAGGGAGAACCCTCTTCTCCTGCTCCTCGTGTCCCCGGGGGCGCCTAGTCATCTCAGTCGATGGCAGGCTGGCTCTCTGCATGAGATGCTGGTGTGACGGGGCCTCCACGGCCCATCCCACCACAGTAAAGCACAGCTATGTCTCTGGCCCAGGGTCACCCTTCAGGCCTCCTCACCCCCTCAGCAGCAAACCACCTCCTGGCACCTGCCACCCAGGTCAGCGTCTCACCTGCCCTTTTCCCCCTCCCTCTTCCAGCTGCCACCCTGAGGCCCAGGTGAAGAGCCACGAAAGTATTACAGCTGGTGCTCTTAAGACAGCAATAAATCACAGCACACCAAAAACATCTGATCCACTGACGTTAAAGGAAGGAGAGAGGACAATAGGAAAGAATGAATGGACGAGTGAATAAGGTAATCAGTGATTCAGGTAAGACCATCACCAAGGGAGCAGGTGTTCATGGCCCCGGCGTCTCCCCACGGATTCCTCCATAACATAAGGTCTGAGGCTCCCGACCTTCCATGGCCAGACCACGTGTCATACTGGTACGTGTCAGAACAGACTGTGGTTCCCAGACATGTGTGGGGGGAGGTGGGCGAATTGGGAGAGGGGGTCAAAAGGGAGGAACTTCCAGTTATAAAATAGAGTCCTGGGGATGTGGTGCCCAAGGACCAACTCATCAGGGGTCGAACCCTGGTTCCGTAAGACTCATTAGAGCCTGGAGGGACGCTGAGGCTGAACCCGGCATTTGCTGGGCCAGGAAGTGCCAGATAGGATTCCATACCATGGCAGTCAGGGTCTGGGATGGCCTGGGCGTGGGGTGGAAACTGCTGGTTTAGTTCCTCCTGTTCCCTATCTTGCATTTCACCTGGGGGTCGAGACTCTAGAGTCAAACCCAGCTGGATAACAAACTCAAAGGCCTGGTCTTTCCTGTTTGCTTCAGAGGCCTCGGTCACGCAGGGGCCAGACCCGCATGGGCCTGCGGCCTGGTCACACTGGCAGGGCAGCCTGCCTGGACCATGGGACTGGGGAGGTGCTCCCTGAGTCTCTCAGAGTCCCCTGGCCAGCCCTGTGGTCATGATGGGGTGAGGGAGGGAGTGGAACGTCGTCCTCACCTGTCTCCTTAATCCCAGAAAACCAGCACCTTCCTCACTGATGGCCGGCTTGTGGGCCTCCAGCCTGGGAAGTGGGTGGATGTCAAAGTCACCTTTATAACAGGGGCCCACAATGAGAGTAGAACCTCCTGGGTCCCTGGGATGAGTTGGGGCTGGCAGATGGCAATGGGAGGGTGATCTGTGGCTCGGCCAGACTGACAGGGACACTGAGATGCTCAGAGACTAGAGGGTTTGCGCTTTGGGCTGTGGGGCCCCTGTGGTCAGGATTCACCAATGGGGCTGTCTATGCTGAGTCAGCTTGGTCTCACTTCTCAGGGCCTGGGAAGGGAGTTGCAGGAGCGAGGAAAGGATTTAGGGCTTCAAAGGGAAAATGGCAATGACTGGAGGGACGGTGGTGCCCTTAAAGGCCAATTGTTTAAAAAATGAGATGCAATTAGTAAATTGGAATCGCATCCAGATCTAATCACACCAGAGACCCTCTTCCTCCCCACAGAGCGAATGTCAGGCTGACAAACAGCAGACAAACTAGATATTAAAACCATGCAACACTTAGAACCCCACAGAGCCCCGAAGCAGGAGAAAGGACCTCAAACCTCCTGTGGCTGGAAGGCCCTGGTCATTCACTCAAAGATAATGCAGGTGAAAAGACAGCCCTCAGAATGGGAGAAAATAATAGCAAATGAAACAACTGACAAAGGATTAATTTCCAAAATATATAAGCAGCTCGTACACTCATACCAGAAAAACAAACAAACTATTCAAAAAGTGGGCAAAAGACCTAAACGGGCATTTCTCCAAAGAAGACATACAGAGGACTGACTGACACGAAAAAAGCTGCACAACATCGCTCATTATTAGAGGAATGCAAATCAAAGCTACAGTGAGATGTCACTTTATACTGGTCAGAATGGCCATCACCAAAAACATCTACAAACAATAATGCTGGAGAGGGTGTGGAGGAAAGGGAACCCTCTTGTACTGTCTGTGGGAATGTAAATTGATATAGCCACTATGGAAGACAGTATGGAGATTCCTTAAAAAAAACTATTCCTTAAGAATAAAACTACCATATGACCCAGCAACCCCACTGCTAGGTGTATACGCTGAGGAAATCAAAATTGAAAAAGACACATGCTCCCCAATGTTCATTGCAGGTCTATTTGCAATAGTTAGGACATGGAAGCAACCTAGATGTCCATCAACAGGTGAACGGATAAAGAAGCTGCGGTACACATACACACAGTGGAATATAAGCCATAAAAAGGAACACTTTTGAGTCAGTTCTAATGAGGTGGTTGCACCTAAAGCCTATATACAGAGTGAAGTAAATCAGAAAGAGAGACAAATGTTGTGTATTAACACGTATATACGGAATCTAGCAAATGGCACTGATGAACCTCAGCGCAGGGCAGCAACAGGGACGCAGACGCAGAGAACAGGCTTGTGGACACAGTGGGGGAAGGAGGGGGTGGGGTTGGGGTGGGAGGTGGGAGGGAGGTTCAAGAGGGAGGGGACATATGTATACTTATGGCTGATTCATGGTGATGTATGGCAGAAACCAATACAATATTATAAAGTAATCATCCTTCAATTAAAAATAAATAATTTTTTAAAAAGCAAGAAGAAGGAAACAATCAATTTAAAAACTTGGCTGATTCATGTTAGGTCTTCATCATTACGAGTGTTCTCAGTTGAGAGCTGTCAGAAGTACCATCTTAATGGGGTTGGGGCTACAGTCTAGAGAAGTGAATGCCAAGAAAAGATCACGATTTCCAGTTATACACAAAGGTTCATAATTTTAGACGAGAAAGAGGACAAAGGATGGCTGCAGAAAATCAGGCCAGAGTGTCTCAAAGTGAGGTTATCAGAGCCATGGCTTAGAACACCCCAGGGGGTTTCTGGTTAAAATCTCTAGGTTTGGGGAGATCCTTAATGAGCTCCTTTGAGGAGGACAACTTGGTTTGAGAATCACAATCACTGGTCCAGAAAACACTGTTAAAAATAGCATCTCCGAGAGATTTTCAAAGAAGAGGGCGAAACAAACTTGTTTGAGGCAGGGCCAGGCTGACCTGTCTCAGGGGACCACCCAGCACACTCCCAGACCTTATTTTAGGCACATTCTGGGCTCTGGAACATATTAGGGATGAGGTTCAGAAGCGGGCATGGGATCCCCGCACAGCTAGTCTCTCTGGCGTCTTCTAGAAGCCCCCAGAGGGTTTGGAGACTGGAAAACAGGAAGACAATGACCTTTGCCAAAGGAACTTTTAATTAGATGATGAAATTGTTCTGTTCATAGACTTTCTGGGGATCTGAAAACTCCTGTGGACTGGCTTTGGGAAGCTCGAGGATAAAGACAGACTTAAAATGGTTTCTTGGCAGTAGTTTCAGATTAGAAATAGGTAAATTGTTGATAAAAATAGAATGAACATTAAGATACTATGACAATACCTGGGAGCAAGAATTCTTTTCTATAGGAATTAAAAAAAAAAAAAAAAAAAAGACAAAGCCCCAGGCAGAATTTTTGAGAATTATTTAAAATGTACCTGAAATGCCACATTAAAAATAGCTTTGGGCAAACCCCAGGAGGAGCAAGCAGAATCAGTCAAAAATCCTTTAAGTCCTGTCTCTGGAGATGGACAAGGGAGTTTAGAAAGTAGAGAAATTGGAATCCTTACACATCGAAAAACTAAGATCATGGCATCTGGTCCCATCCCTTCATGGCAAATAGATGGGGGAAAAGTGCTAACAGTGACTGACTTCATTTTCTTGAGCTCCAAAATCACTGTGGAGGGCGACTGCAGCCTCAAAATTAAAAGACGCTTGCTCCTTGCTTCCAAGGAGGGGAGAGGAGGGCGGCACGCACCTTGTGATCTTAAATATCCGCAGGAGGCGTACGCAGCGCAGCACGGAGATGCCCAAGGGCGACATGATCTTGGTCTCCACCAGGATGGTCTCCAGGATGCCGCCGCACACGATGAAGCAGTCGAAGCGGTTGAAGAGCGACACAAAGTAGGCCTGCAGGCCCAGGCTGTACATCTTGAGCAGCATCTCCGCCGTGAACAGGGCCAGCAGCGCCTTGTTGGCTGTGTCTGCAGGGGCCGCACGGGGAGGGGCAGAGGAGGTAAGGGTGGGGGTCCCTGCAGGGACACCCCGTGCTGGGTCCTGTACAGGGCCCTCCCTCTGTGACTTGTCTACTTACAACCTCAGCTCACACCTGCCGAGTCCCCCCACCCCACAGCGGCTCTCCAGCCAGCCCAGCTGCTGTCATATCCATTTTCCAGACACAAGAAGTGAGGTTTGAGCTGTCTGCTCAGACCCACCAGCCAAGAGCGGGAGCTGGGGCGGGGGGGCGTCCTTGTCTGCCCTCGTCACTGGGAGGAGATGGGCCCGCCCATGTTCCAGGAGACTCCTCGGGGTCCACGCTGGGTCTGCCTGACCCTCAGGTTGGTACCCCAGCGAGGGGTGGTGGGACTGAGAGCCGTGGAGGACAGGTCCCTGGGCTCAGGCCATCCTCGTCCTCTCCCTGGCTTTGTGCTTACTGCTCCCTTGCAGGTGTGGGCCAGCACACCTGGAGGCCGGGCCGTGGCAATCCACGGGGGTGACTGGTGGGCAGTGAAGGGTCGGACAGAGCCAAACAAGCCACTATTCCTGACATGGTCTCCTGGACCCAATGGTGACTGCTGGGACAGGTGGACTGCATTGCTGGCCTGGTGGGTCCCATCTAGGTACAGTGAGTGGGTGTTGTTTTACTGGCTGGTGAGCTGCCAGGCCCTGGCCTGCCACTGCCCTCTCGTCCCTGGCCCTGCTCCCCTTGCCCACCCCCAGGAGAGAGCCCCATCAGCCTGAGTAACAGGAGGGCTGGCGGCCTCTCACCTTGGACTTCCGTGAGCCAGTGGGGCTGGTTGTAGTGCTCGGAGGCGATGGTGAGCGTGTTGAGGAAAACCAGGAAGATGACCAGCCAGTAGAAGATGCTGGACTTCACGGCCGCGCGGCACTTCCTCCTGCAGAACCGATTCCACCGGCGCCAGTAGCGGCTGGAAGGGGCAGAGGAGGGGGACGAGAGGGCACTGCTGTGAGTTCAGGTCCTGCACTGGACACCTCGCTCCCCTGAGCTGGCCCAGCCTCACCAAGGGCTGAGGGCCGAGCATCCCACCGCAGTCACCGGCTCGTGGCTGGCAGTGTGGCCTCAGCGGGTAGGGGAAGTGTGTCCTGTTCCTCTGGGACCATGGCTCCCTCTTCTGTGACCCCAAGCAGGGTCAGCCTTGTGTGAGGGTCTGGCCTGATGCTGAAGGGAGGTACCCTATTTTCATAACAATGGCAAGTGGAGCTGCAAGTATAACTAGTAGTGACAACAGCACCAGGACTAGTAATGGCTACCGCCAGTGAACCCCACGTCCGCCTGGTTCCACATCAGGCACTTCTCATGCCTTCTCTGAGTCTTTAAACAACTCTGCAGAGCAGGCGTTGTCCTGCTTTTCAGAGGAAAACCGAGCATCCTTGAGTTTGGGCGCCTGGACTGACACCGGCTGGGGTCAGTCAGTGGTGGTACCCACCCTCCACTCCCCAGCCCAGGTGCCCCACCCTCATCAGTGGGGGTGGGAAGAGTCAGCAACAGAGCTTCTTGCCTTCATGGAGGGCTCTGTTCAGGACAATGGGCAGACCCCCCCATATCTAACAAGAGTTCATGGCACTCATGAGCCCTGAAGGCCAACCCACGGGTGGCGGGACACTCGCTCCCATGGCCTCTGGTTAGAGACTTTCATCAAACCTGGCTGTGCATAGAATCACATGAGGAAACTCAATAACAAAAACCCACCAGTATCCAGGCTCCAACTCCAAACCAGTTAAATCTGATTGGGGGTTGAGTAATTTTTAAATAACCCCCAAATACTGCTGGGCTTCCCAGGTGGCGTTAGTCATAAAGAATCCGCCTACCAATGCAGAAAACACAAGAGCTTGGGTTTGATCTCTAGGTCGGGAAGATCCCCTGGAGGAGGAAATGGCAACTCACTCCAGTATTCTTGCCTGGGAAATCCCACGGACAGAGGAGCCCAGTGGGCTACAGTTCGTGGGGCTGCAGAGTTGGACACGACTGAAGTGACACAGCACACACAAATACCATTGCTGTTTGCTAAGATTCCGGGTGGTTCTCTTATGTAACCACAGATGACAACCGTGGAGCTGGAAGATCCCAAGGAAACACTCGCATTTTATAACTTTGGTGGATGGGTTTATAGCTTGTTCCCAATTTCATCCTCAATACTGAGAAAATATGCAGCTATATTTGGTAATTCTGTTGGCCAAACATTTAACAAATGCCCACACCGTGCGAGGAGGGAAGGGAAGGGAGCGCAGAGGAGACTGTGGGGCTCTGCCTCGAGAGGGGATCTGGGTCTAGAAACCAAACAGCCAATGAAACAGCCATGCGGTCAAGGGTCAGCTCAGGGATGGGATGCTCAGCCGGCTGCTGGGCGGGAGATGAGGAAGGCCACAGCTTCACTCATGCAAAGAGGACAATGAGCTGACCGATTTTGGAGGCAGGTTAGCAGGCCTTTGACCCTGGCCTTCAATGCAGGGGAGAGAGAAAGGGTGGCAGGCGTAGACCAGTCACCAGCATTGGCCCCCTGTAGAGGAATGCCTGGAGGTACTTGCAGGTCGTGTCTGTAGGAACACCCACTGGCGGCTGAGGATGGAGTCCCTACTTGTGGACAGAAGCAGGGCTCTGGGCACCTGCACTCATATCTGCACGATGTCCTAGGTCTCCAGGTCCCAGACTCTGCTGTTAGGACCCTCCACCCACCCCAGACGGCCTTCAGGAGAGCTTGACTTTGTATTTCTACTGTTATTTCTGTGGCTACGGTCCGTGGGAAATCCTGCTGCCGTGCATGCCTCTGCTGGAATCTGTTCTGAGACTAGGAAGGGGGGTCTCATCTAAGGAGGCCTGGCTGCCCGAGAGCTGCAGGAGAACCTGCCTTGTGGCCTGCAGAGCAGGGAGGGAAGGAGAGGTTCTGACCTGACCCCGCCCTCCATCACCTCGGAGGCAGGGACACCACCTAGAGGGAGCACCAAGCCTTGGCAGGGATGATGGGGGAGGGTCACCACACGGAGAAGAAATGCCTGGAGGTCAAAAAAATGATGGTTCCCAAGTGCGCTGTGGGCCTTTTGTTCCCCTAGACAGACTGTCAGGGAAGAGTGGGGGTTGGGTGAAGGGGGACAAGGCAATGGGGTGGTCTCTAGTTGAGGAGGGGTGGCCTCTGAGTGCTGGACTGCAGTGCTGAGGAGCCTGCTCTGGCCAGGGCAAGACTCCGCTTGTTTCCTGTGACTGAGGTGGGTAATACTGTAGACAAAGTTGGGAGACATTTTTTCCCCCAGAAAAACAATTTCAGGACACTAATCTTAAATAGTGACAAGGTGGCTCAGTGATAAAGAAACTGCCTGCCAATGCAAGAGACATGGGAGATATGAGTTTGACCCCTGGGTTGGAAGATCCCCTGAAGAAGGAAGTGGCAGTATTTCCCAGTATTCTTGCCTGGGAAATCCCATGCACAGAGGACCCTTGGCGGGCTGCAGTCCATGGGGTTGCAAAGAGTCGGACATGACTGAGCAGGCATGCATGAATGACACACAAACTGCCCCTTGCCACGGGGACTTGTCATCTACCTCTGCAAAGATTAAATCATGTGCTGCTGCAGCTGCTGACCTTCAGCACCCCTGCAAAGAGCTCTCTGTGGAGAGCAGAAATGAGGCCCTCTGTGCTCTGGAAAAAGCTGGCAGGACTGGTCGTGAGAGAGTTAGATATTTTCAGGAGATGGTTTTATGAGCCCACGTCTTACATCTCCTTATAGCTAGAAAAACACTAAAATCCTTCATGGTGACGTCTGCTCCTCGTGACTAGCAGTGACCTACAGACAACTAGCAAAACTTGCAAAAAATGTGTGCTTGATTGTATGAACTCCCCCTTCACCAAAATCAGGTATACACTGACCTTCCCCCTGCCTCTTTGGAGGAGTTTCTCAGAGCTAGCTGAGATGCTGTCTCCCAGGCTATAGTCCTCACTTTGCCCCAAATAAAACTTAACTCTCACTTTGTGCATTTTTAAAGTGGGCAATAATTTACATTGTAGTTGCAAAGAATGTGTTTTGAATAGAGACAATCTCATTTACAGAAATCAGAGGCTAATAGAATTGTGGCCACTTTCTTCTGGGGTTTGGAGGAACTAACTCCACCTCTTTCTCATGCTGATGAAAGCTTGACTAAGTTCTGTTCCCAAGTCTGGGACTGGGGGACACAGGTGCCACGTGCTGGGGGCCTGTCCTGGGGGTCTGGAGATGCTCTGGTGGATCCCCGGTAGCCACTGTGACTGATGGTCAGGGTGGCGCCCGTGGAATTGTGTGCTTGCGTGACAGCCACTCAGGAGAGCCACGTGGGCTTGGGCTGGGGTGGGGGTGGAGTAATTACTACCCAGAGAAAGTATTTAAAGATAATTACACACCTCCCACTCTTCAAAATATAGCTTTGCTTGACAACTGGTTTCCTGGCAACGCTTCCTACTGTATAATAAACGTAATAGTTTATTAGAACGTGTAAGTTTATTTGTGTGTTTACATGTGCATGGAGAATATAGAGATTAAATGATAAAGCAAGGAGGAGGAATTCACCTGCTATTCACATTCCCTCTGCTCCCTGGCAAAGTCACTTCCTCTAGAAGTGGAACTTTCTGGACGCAGACCCAGAGGGCATGGTGGACTTGGACGTATCCTCTCTCACATCTTCTCACCTGTGTACCAGTGGTCCCACCAGACAATTCTGTTTGACGTGGTTGTCCCCCCACCAGGCCTCTCTCTTGGGGTCCCACCCTTGCTTCAGGGTATGATGGGGGCCCACCTTCCCCATGATGCATTTTTCTAGGTGTCCCAGCTTTGGAGCTCTAGACACACTTACTGTCTATGTTACTCACTTGGCTACACACTCAAGAGGCATTTGTTAAGCATCTATTCCAGTCGGGTACTACATATTCAGCAGTTAACACACAGACAGGAAGCTCATGTGGTTGATGGACCCCAAGGGAGCTAGATGCCAGGTGGGCCAGTAGGTGCCTCGGGGGAAGGCCTCCCAGCCCATCGTGAGCATCCAGCCAGGCTCCACAGAGGACACGATGCCCCTTTCCTGTAAGTCAGTATGTTTAACGTGTGGTTCCTGCCTCTCCAGCGAGATGGAGACCCCAAGGTCCTGAGACTGAGGGGCGGAGTCCTACTCTTTGTGATGGATGGGTAGCTCCCTGCCCCCCACACCCCCACGGCAGCAACACTGGGTGGGCAGGCAGGTGGGTCAGCCGAGACGAGCTGTGTGCAGACTTGCTCTCTGCCTGTGTGGACAAGGCTTAAGACCCCAGGGCTGGGGTCAGGAGGAGAGCGGGTGGTGCTGCTGGAAGAATCTGCCTGGCACAGAACTCTGGACAAGCATCTAGAACAGGAGACACCAAATGGTGGACACTTGGGGTTCTTTCCAGAGAGAAGAGTGGAGAACAAGCAACCCAGAAAACACCTACATTTAATCATTCTATATAAAAGTAACCTAAACACGGGCTATTAGGATGGGCAAATTTGGGCATGTGCCTTGTTGTTGAGGGGATGGCAGAGGTAAGGGGGAACTTGGGGGCACATTTCTCTGAAGATGGGACAGGTTTCCAAACATCAGACCCCGAGGGGTTCGCCTCAGACCCAGAGGGGTTCACCTCAGACCCCCAGGAGCTCACCTCAGACCCCGAGGGGCTCACCTCAGACCCCCAAAGGGTTCACCTCAGACCCACAAGGGGTCCACCTCAAACCTGGAGGGGTTCACCTCAGACCTCCGTGTCTCCCAGATCCAACCCCAGCACATTGCCTGGGTAATCCCTTCAAACCGAGAAGACCTCAGAACATTTTGTTCCGTCACTGCTGAAGTCCTATTCTGAGCCCCAAATGTCACAAAATTCCTTATTATAACTAATTCAAAGTAGAGACTTGGCTTACCAAGAAAATACTCTAATATTGCCCAAATATTGTAAGTCCATTAATTTGTCAGAATTTCCCTAAGACCTCTGCTCTAATATTTCTTTTAAAAACCCTGTGATTTTGGTATCCTTGTCTTGCAAATAGAATAGGCCATTTGTAGGTCAGATTCTACTATATGTCATTGTTAAACTGAGAAAACGATCAAGAATATTTTTTTTTTAGAAACTCAAATTTTAGATTCTCTACTGGAGTAAAACAGGCTTTCCCCTGTGTACGAGGTTACTTCTGCGTGGCGGAAATTCACTCCCCTTCTTTCCCTTTGTTACTGTGTTTCCCCTGCACCTCCTGGTCCACTTCAGTTGCCACCATCAGACAGACAGGCTGTGAGGACGGAGTTTTCCCACGTCTGCTCCACAGAGGCTGCTCAGGGTCGACCTCGGTGATTCGGTGGCATTTTCAGTCCATTCCCAGCTTTGCTATTCCCTCAACAGAGCCAGCATCAGACTGTAAGATGTGGATGACGCAGCTGTCATCTGACCCTGTAGGGTCACAGTCTGGTGTGGGAGCCACTGGCCATGTGTGGCTACTGTGCACGTGGCCAGTCCAAACTGGATGTGCAGTCAGTGTAAAGGGCACACTGGACCTCGAAGATTTAGTAGAAAATTAATATAAATTAATATAACATTAATTTAAAGTATTAATTACATCTTGATGTTTTAGATGCATTGGCTTAAATAAAAATATATTATGATTAGTTTTACCTGCTCCTTTTTACTTTTTAACGTGGCTGCTGGAGAGTTTTAGAAAGGGCGGAAGTGGCTGGTATTGTGTTTCTGCTCAGTAGCTGTGCTGTGGACCCCTCCCCTGACCCCAGACACAGCCAAGAAGAAGTAGTTTTGGAACCCTAGGCAGGACCTCATCAAAGGGTGCTGCCCGGGTCCCAGGCATGGGTCTTGACTCAGCCACGCATGAGCCACTTGGCCACGCATGAGCTACGCGGCCCCATGCCCCTTGGCCATAATACCCTCTTTAGAACATGGATTTCCTGATGGTGTCAACCTACTGTGAATAAGCCTTTGGGGATGAACACAAAGCCTTCTCTCTGTATTTCTGCTGCATCTTGAGTCGTAGCTGCTGGGGGAGGAGCCCGGCATCCAGGACAAGCAGGTGAGCCTTGTCTCAAAGCCAGGCAGAGTCTAGGGGTGTGGGGCCTCTGTGTCCCCTCTTCTCCAGGAGCATAGCCTACACCCTTGAGAACTGGACATAGAACACCCTCTGTCTCCTGGGCCATCTCCCTGCGTGGAGGCTTTGGAACTATCAGAACACAAAGTGCTTTCTGAGCTTTGACTGTGAAACAGAACTTCGCTTTGAGTCTGTGTCAAGCTTAATGCTGTTCTGGGGCAGGACAACCCATCCATCCCTCCCCAAGAAATACCTGCCGTTGTCTCCTGGGCCATCTCCCTGCGTGGAGGCTTTGGAACTATCAGAACACAAAGTGCTTTCTGAGCTTTGACTGTGAAATAGAACTTCGCTTTGAGTCTGTGTCAAGCCTAATGCTGTTCTGGGGCAGGACAACCCATCCATCCCTCCCCAGGAGATACCTGCCGCCCCTCCAGGGCAGAACAGTCCATCTGTCTTCCCCCAAGAGGTACCCACTGCCCCTCCAGATGCTGGAGAAGCAGTGAGATCTGTGTGTTATGTAGAGAAAGGATTTGCTACATGCTCAAGCTGTTTCCTGTGACAGGACCTGGGCCTGGGAGACTTGAAAGTGAAAGTGAAATTGTGTTCAACTGTTTGCGTCCCCATGGACTGCAGCCCACCAGGCTTCTCCATCCATGGAATTTTCCAGGCAAGAGTACTGGGATGGGTTGCCATTTCCTTCTCCAGGGGATCTTCCTGGCCCAGGGATCGAACCCGGGTCTCCCACATTGCAGGCAGATGCTTTACCATCTGAGCCACCAGGGATCTATTTTAGGGAGACTTGACTTCAGGCTTTTTATGTAAAGGAGGTCTCAGCTTGAGAGGAAGTGGAAGGAGACAAAGCCTGTGTTTTCCAGCCCCAGTGGAACAGGGGACAGAAGGTGGGAGAGGAGAGGATCCCTCACCAGTGACCCAGAGCCAAGCATTAGAAACCCCAGGATAGTCGTAGGGAGGCCGGGACACTGGGGCTGGAGATGTCTCTCCTGGCTGGGGCACGGGGTCTGTGGGTGCCTAGGGGCACCAGCCTTCAGCCTAGAGCTCTACCCAGGCAGGTGCATTCAGTGACCCAGAGCCAAGCATTAGAAACCCCGGGATAGTCGTAGGGAGGCCGGGACACTGGGGCTGGAGATGTCTCTTCTGGCTGGGGCACGGGGTCTGTGGGTGCCTAGGGGCACCAGCCTTCAGCCTAGAGCTCTACCTAGGCAGGTGCAGGTGGTGATGGATGGCAGGAATGTGGGCTGGCGCCTGATTCCTGCGGCCTGTCCATGGGTTCAAAGAGCCCGAGGGCCAGAGAACAGAGTCCTCACTGAGCCTCTGTGTACTTCTGGGATCTTGAAGTCCTAACCCCGCTTGTCCACCCTGGAGAGGAGCTGGGCAGAGGGAAGAAGAGGGACTAAACATCCAGCCTCAGGGACCCGGGCTGCTCTGTTCAGCTGGACTAAAATCTAACGCTGTTTCTGCTCTTGCTGGGGCTCCCCAGGCGGCTCAGATGGTAAAGAATCTGCCTGCAGTGCAGGAGACTCGGGTTCGATCCTCGGGTTGGGTAGGTCCCCTGGAGGAGGGCATGGCAAGCCACTCCAGTATTCTTTTGTCTCCTGGGCCATCTCCCTGCGTGGAGGCTTTGGAACTATCAGAACACAAAGTGCTTTCTGAGCTTTGACTGTGAAACAGAACTTCGCTTTGAGTCTGTGTCAAGCTTAATGCTGTTCTGGGGCAGGACAACCCATCCATCCCTCCCCAAGAAATACCTGCCGCCCCTCCAGGGCAGGACAGTCTATCTGTCTTCCCCCGAGAGGTACCCACTGCCCCTCCAGATGCTGGAGAAGCAGTGAGATCTGTGTATTATGGAGAGAAAGGATTTGCTACATGCTCAAGCTGTTTCCTGTGACAGGACCTGGGCCTGGGAGACTTGAAAGTGAAAGTGAAATTGTGTTCAACTGTTTGCGTCTCCATGGACTGCAGCCCACCAGGCTTCTCCATCCATGGAATTTTCCAGGCAAGAATACTGGGATGGGTTGCCATTTCCTTCTCCAGGGGATCTTCCTGGCCCAGGGATCGAACCCGGGTCTCCCACATTGCAGGCAGATGCTTTACCGTCTGAGCCACCAGGGATCTATTTTAGAGAGACTTGACTTCAGGCTTTTTATGTAAAGGAGGTCTCAGCTTGAGAGGAAGTGGAAGGAGACAAAGCCTGTGTTTTCCAGCCCCAGTGGAACAGGGGACAGAAGGTGGGAGAGGAGAGGATCCCTCACCAGTGACCCAGAGCCAAGCATTAGAAACCCCGGGATAGTCGTAGGGAGGCCGGGACACTGGGGCTGGAGATGTCTCTTCTGGCTGGGGCACGGGGTCTGTGGGTGCCTAGGGGCACCAGCCTTCAGCCTAGAGCTCTACCTAGGCAGGTGCAGGTGGTGATGGATGGCAGGAATGTGGGCTGGCGCCTGATTCCTGCGGCCTGTCCATGGGTTCAAAGAGCCCGAGGGCCAGAGAACAGAGTCCTCACTGAGCCTCTGTGTACTTCTGGGATCTTGAAGTCCTAACCCCGCTTGTCCACCCTGGAGAGGAGCTGGGCAGAGGGAAGAAGAGGGACTAAACATCCAGCCTCAGGGACCCGGGCTGCTCTGTTCAGCTGGACTAAAATCTAACGCTGTTTCTGCTCTTGCTGGGGCTCCCCAGGCGGCTCAGATGGTAAAGAATCTGCCTGCAGTGCAGGAGACTCGGGTTCGATCCTCGGGTTGGGTAGGTCCCCTGGAGGAGGGCATGGCAAGCCACTCCAGTATTCTTGCCTGGAGAATCCCATGGACAAAGGAGCCTGGCGGGCTACAGTCCACGGGGTCACACAGACTTGGACATGACTGAAGGGACTTAACACACATGCACGCGTGTGCCTGCTACGTGGCAGGTGAGGCTGGGAGAGTAAGATTAGATCGATTACAACACATAATCGATGTTTTCTGGCTAGTGCAAGCTTTGTGAGAGTAAATTCCCATGCCCATCCTCACATCTGACGCAACCAGGGGACGGCCTGCCACCAATCGGGCGCTCAGCTTGGCTCCATGCAAACCACAGTCTGGAAGCCCATGGAGCGTATTGGGGTTGCAGGAGCCCACATGGTGGGTGGTGGACGAGGTCTGAACGGAGTGATGCGGGGAGGGAGGGGAGTCTATAGAAGGTGTCGAGATGCGGTGACAGCTGAGCTTCTTAATGGGAGCCCAGGTTTTGCAGGGGGCCGGGACACCATGATTCAGGTGGAGAAGGGCTCCATGCAGAAGCCTCGACGTGTAAGGGACAAGATGGGGGACACAGGCAGTGGGGCTGGAGGGGCGGACGGGGTGAGGATGGCCCTGCAGAAGTCTCTGAGACAGCGCTGATGGAACCTGCATGCCCTCAGCTCACCAAGTCCTGTAAACGTGGCCAAAAGTGGCAGAGAGCGGCGCGTGGCACTTATCCCAACTGGACTTCATCTTACAAGGGAGGGAGGCACAGGCTCTCACAGCCTCCCGGGCTGGTGCCGCCACGAACACTAAGTCACCAGACCCCGAGCCCCCCCTCAGTCGCCCCCTCGCTCAGTCCCCACCTGGGGCGGCCCCTGGGGCCCAGCAGGAGAGGAGCATCCCACTCACCTAAACTTCGACTTGGAGATCCGGTGGCTGAAAGGGAAAGAGGAGACGTTAGCACACGACACGTTTGCTTCGATTCTCAGACGCTCCCGGTGACCACGCGGGCGGTGGAAAGAGCAGCTTCAGGGAGAGAGCTCTGCAGTCAGCACATCCTGGCGCTCAAGGGTTTGAAGCCGAGACACAGGGCCAGCCCAGCCTGCAAACCTACGAATCGAGTGTCTTCTAAGTGGAGACATGGTCCCCAGAGCTCAGCGCTGTGTCCTCAGACCATCAGCCGGGCCGGCCAAGTATTGGGACCTCTCTGAGGACTGTGGTGGAGGACAGGAGCCTCTGCTGCAGACACGGCCTTTGGCAGCTGAACATCAGGCAGAAACAGGCCGGCTGAGACCCAGCACCCTGAGAACAGACGCCTGAGGGCTGAGCCTGGGCCTGAGGAAATGGCTGGACTCCCGGGCACAACCCCTGATGCTGATGGTGGTGTGAGGCCCTGAAGACCCTTGTGGGCAGGAGCATGGCGGCTGTGCAGGTGGCTGACTTGAGGGTCACTGTGGTGTGGGGGTGGGTCAGGGACCTTCCAGGAGGCCCTGAGGCCCGTGGGAGGGTGGCTGGGCCACAGAGCATGCAGGCAGTTGAGACTGGTCGGTCGAAGGCTGAGTGTCAGGACGGCCCATGTGTCTGCTCGGGTCGTGGGTTGGGGAACACAGACGGCCAGCCCAGTTCAGCACAAAGTGAGCTCTGCTGTGAAGCAAGAAAACAACCCCTCTTGTTATGTTTCATTAAAAAAAAACTAAACCAGAAGATGTGACAGGTGGCAGAGCCATTGTGCGTGAGATAATTATATCTCCCGGGCCCGAGAACCTGAGCCAAGAGCCTTTACTGCTCCAAACCACCAGCTAATAACTGATCCCGCTGAAGATGCTGGCCAGGGCACAGGATCTAGTCACATGGCCCAAGGGCAGGGCTGGACCCCTGTTGAATGGGGAAGCAAAAGTCGTCCAGCTGCACTGGGCGGCAGTCAGTCAGGTATCCCTCCTCCAGCCTGGCCTAGCTTGCTGTGCAGCTGACCCCTCACTGTGGACATGAGCTGGAGTGGGTGGCTGTCAGCAGGGCCGTTCTGTCAAAGTGCCCGGAGATCCCAGGTGTCCTCTTGGGGGCCATACAGTGCAGACCACACGCTCTCCCTCTAAGGCTTCCTCTCGGGCCGATGGATCATAGGCAAAAGAGAGTTCTTAAAGGGCCCTGTCAGGGACAGCTGAGGTCAGAGTGTCCACGTCTCCCAAGGCAGTGGCTCTGGGACTTGGGCAAGGGCGGACCAGGGCTCCTGTTGGAGGCGAGTCCCCAGGTAAGTGAGGCCACTGGTTGCGGCTCCTTCCTGGGAGTTCTGGAACGTACCGAGGAGGACATGGATGGGACTTTCTCCCCCCCAGGGTCCCACGTCAGGACCTGACTAGATGCCATACTGAAGCCTGATTGCTGCTCTTGGGTCGTGAGCATCGTTCCACAGGCTCGCTGGGTCCATAGCTCTCGCTCCCTTTAAGCACCGAATTACCTGAGCCCCTCAGGTAAGAAGGGGGTCCTTGAGGGCAGGTGTCTGGAGACAAAGGAGAGCCTGGCTCTTGGGGAGCCAAAGATTTCACGCTCCCCATGCAGGAGGGTCAGCGTGCTTCATGGAGCCAGAGGGATCTGGTCTCTGCTGTCCTCAAGCCCTGGGCAGTGACCACTGGCTCTGGGTTTGGAGAACTGGTTATCTTGCTGGTAGGCAGGCGGGTGGGGCATCTGTGGGCACTGTGCCCGCCCCTCACCCTGTTCTCTGGCTGTGAGGCCACTACCGCCTTCTCATGGGCTTCAAGCCCTCAATCCCAGTGAGTCTGCAGACACTGGAGGCCCCAGAGCTCCAGACCCCGGTGGGGACCACCTGTTCAGATGGTGTTGGGTTCTCCTGGTCCCTGCTCTGTGAGGTTGATTCCCATCCCGTGTTTTACATGGACTCCTGAAGAGCGGCAGGTGGAGAACAGAGGACTCGCACCTAAGACCACGCATAGCCCACTGGGTGGGCCTGAAGCCCAGCTGCCTCCTCTGTCCAGGCCTCCAGGACACACCTCCCTGGGGGCCGAAAGCAAGACACGCTCAGCACTCCCTCTGCTTCCCTCAGTTACTCAGTTTGTGTTTGCCGTTCTTGGTCAAATATTTGAACTTCTTGGGAGCACCTTCCACAGTTAGCCTCTCGCCGTATTCGAGTCTGGAGCCCTGGACGCCTGCCCGCTGCTGTGTTTGGAACTGTCCTTGCCTGAAGTGAAGTGAAGTCTCTCAGTCGTGTCCGACTCTTTGCGACCCCGTGGACTGTAGCCTATCAGGCTCCTCCATCTATGGGATTTTCCAGGCAAGAGTGCTGGAGTGGATTGCCATTTCCTTCTCCAGGGGACTTTCCTGACCCAGGAATCGAACCCGGGTCTCCTGCATTGTGGGCAGATGCTTTACTGTGGAAGCATCAGGGAAGCCCAATCCTCCCAATTTGCCTGATCATCAGTCGGAAGGGCTGCTGGTCTTTCATGGTGACACTTGTCTCAGCTGACCTTGACTCCGCGCACGGCTGGTACAGCCAGAGGGGCTGGGCCCAGACCCCCTCCTCACAGAGCCTCGCCTCACAGACTGGGGCTGGACTGGCTTCTCTGCATTTCTGGACAGAGGTCCCTTCCCTCTGCTCTTCCCCAGAGCCTGATCAACCCCCGCTGGGTCCTCCCCATCACCTAGTCCCCACCCAGGCCCCAGGAGCTCTGGTGCTGAGAAGACTCATGAGAGTCCCTTGGCCAGCAAGGAGATCCAACCAGTCAATGCTAAAGGAAATCAGTCCTGAATATTCATTGGAAGGACTGACGCTGAAGCTGAAGCTCCAATACTTTGGCCACCTGATGTGAAGAGATGACTCAATGGAAAAGACCCTGATGCTGGGAAAGATTGAAGGCAGGAGGAGAAGGGGACGACAGAGGAGGAGATGGTTGGATGGCATCACTGACTCAATGGAGATGAGTTAGAGCAAGCTCCGGGAGATGGTGATAGACAGGGAGGCCTGGCGTGCTGCAGTCCATGGGGTCACAAAGAGTCAGACACAACTGAGCAACTGAATACCACCACCACCCCAGGCCAATGCCATAGCCGCTGGGCCCCGTGTCACGTCCATGTCGCCCTCGGCACGACACAGACTCTGGGCATGCTCAGCCAACCTCATGCTGGCCACTCTACTGTCTGTTCTCCCAGGGGCCCACTGCATAGACCCCACTCGAGGCTGACCCCACACTTTTGGCATCAGCCTCCCTGTGGTCTCCACTTGGCTCCGAGGTCTTGGTCTCCTCTCGGCGCCTCTCCAGCCTTTATCTCCTGCGCCGTCCTACATCCCTGAGCTCACGTCTGGCCTCCACTCAGCCCTGAGGTCTTGGCCTCATCCTGGGACCCCTCCCTGAGCTCATGTCTGGCTGCCACGTGGCCCTGAGATCTTGGCCTCCTCTCGGGGCCTCTCCTGCCTTTACCTCCTGTGCCGTCCAGCACCCCTGAGCTCATGCCTGTGGCGAGGTGCACATCATTCGTGGTGGCAGAGTTGGAAGCTTATTTCTGATTCTTCCTCTTGCAGATCTGTGGGCCTTGGGACTGAAGGGACCTTGCCCGCCACCCGGGCTGGGGCCTGAAATTTAACACAGCACAGCCTGCTTCTCTTATGGCCACCCTCCCATGGAAGTTGCCTTCCGAACGCTTATCCCAAACCACAGTGACGCCCAGTGCCACTTCCACACCAGGCTGTGAGTTCCAGGTGGGGTGGTGTCACCATGGTCTCAGGCCCTGTGTCCCCGTGGCCTGGCACCGAGCGGGCATGCTGCCCAGATGGGGTACAAATGAAGAGCGCAGGCTGGACACCCTCCTCCAGTGGCCTCCGGGTCTGTGCTATCTGGTCTCCTGGCACCTCTCCATCTGTTTCACTTACTTGCTCTTTTACTTCTAAAAAAAAAGTGTCTGAACACTTCCCCACCTTCAGCACTGGCCTTCGCCCCGGTGAGCAGCCTTGGTGTCAGTGCCATGTGGCCGCATCCTTCATTTCTAAACTGAGGCCTCTAGCGTGTGCCCCAGAGGGGAACCCCGGCTCCCACACCTTGCAGCCCCGCCGGTGACTTCAGTGTCCATATCTTTTCTGTCTTCAGACTCAACGGATGGCTCCTTCCTCTCACCCCCTCCCCTGCCTGTCTACCTCCTCCCCACAAAACATCACCTTGCGGCCACTTTCTGTCTGCCCCATCCCCTTGGAACCATCTTCAGCCGGGCCTCTCATGACACAGAAATCCTCATCCTGCTACTCAGGCTGTGTGTTCTCAGCTTCAGAAATGCTGCCTTCTCCCTGCTCACCTCACTTGGCTTCAGCCCCCGGCGTTAACGCTGCGTCCTCACCAGGAACGCCGATGGTCTTCTCCCAGGGCTGTCTGAAGCCACTGGGGAAAGATGGCAGTTTATGAAGGACACACTATAATCCTGGTGCTGGGGGCAGGCACTTTATCTGCACGCAGGAGCACTAACACGGGTGTTTATGGGAACTGCCGTTCATTCCTGCCAAGTCCTGGAGGCTTGCATGGCACGTCCTGAAGATGCTAGCCCCCTCTGTGGGGACAGGCTTGTGGGCATCAGCGCTCTGGTCCCCCCCGGCCTGTCACCTGGGCCCAGAGCCAGAGGGTAGAGTCCTCGTCACCTTCCCTCCGTCCCTTTCGGGACCTGCCATTCACCTTCTCAACCATGGCAGGCCAGGCCCACGTCCATAATCCCGAGAGCTTGTTTGTGTGGTTCTAACAGGAGGGAAGAGGGGAGGGTTCACCCTGCTGCTTTGAACGTAATTAGCCCCGTATTTTAACAACAGCTTGACGATAACTGCTTCCCCATATCGCTGGGACTCAGCAGCACAGATTCCCTGGTGCTGCTGTAGAGGGGAGTGATGGCAAGGCCCGTGTACCCTGGAAGCCGTCTGTTCCTGCTCCCTACTTGCTCAAAGGCTGGCCTGGCTCAGATGAGAGGCACCCACAAGGGGACCGCCTTGCGAGGGCCGGGGCCACCCAGATACGAAGGCATTTCAGGGGCAGAGGTCAACGAGGACACCGTTCCCGTGACGGAGCGACTCAGACACTCAGCCGATGTGGGGCTGGTCCTCCTCCAAGCCCTCTGCCTGCTGTTCCTTTTAGTTTCCAGGGTGAGTCTTACATCCCTGGGAACAGGGGCAAGCAGCTCCTACTTCCAAAAGTGCAGCCTGGCAGATGCGGGAGGCACCACCCTCAGGGTCAGCCTGACTCCGGATGGAACCCAGCTTACAGTTTGTGGAGTCTGCTTTTTGAGACTCTGAGAATGGAACCCAGCAGTGTGCTTATTTTTAGCAGTTAAGCCATTTTCCTTTCATTTCTTGCTGGGGGACATCTCCTAGGGCCTGTTGGTATCCATTTTAGGACGGAGCTTAGAGGTGATGGTGACCGTCCGTGTGTGCTGTCCCTCCACACACCTGGCCCAGCCCCGGACCCAAGTCTGCTCAGGAAGCTGGGGGCTGGGGCTCACGTTCGGGGAGGTGGCCACTTGCCTGGCTGGCACCGGTGAACTTTCACAGCTGAGTCTGCATGACAGACAACTGTGCTCCCTTCCCCGGGTGGATAACTCAGAGCCGTAAGTAAGACCACCTCTCCCAGCGTGGTTTTTTTTGCTAGTTTGCCTATCCCCTGGGTCACATTTATCAGAAATCAAAGGGTGCTTAGCAGGACCCAGGGATCCTCACAAAGCTGGTCTGGAGAAACGGGGTGTGGGGCTGGGAAGAAACAGATTTCAAGGCCCCCTCAACACACGTATGCCCCCACTCCCAAAGAGACACATACTGTTTCCCTGATGGGATGGAAAGGGGCTCAAAATCCAAAGTCAAACTCCTGGGAAGTGCAGAGCAGCCCCCAGCCAGGGCCATGCTCACTCCCTCCCGGGACCACGGGCCCCACTCCCGAGACTACTCACGCCAGCCTGGCCCCGCAGCTCTCTCCCTCGATGTCCCCTCCAGTCACGTTTTCGGTGTTGACAGACTCGGTCTCACTGGTGGGCATGCTCACTGCAGGGTTGCTCTGGTCCCCCCCGGCCTGTCACCTGGGCCCAGAGCCAGAGGGTAGAGTCCTCGTCACCTTCCCTCCGTCCCTTTCGGGACCTGCCATTCACCTTCTCAACCATGGCAGGCCAGGCCCACGTCCATAATCCCGAGAGCTTGTTTGTGTGGTTCTAACAGGAGGGAAGAGGGGAGGGTTCACCCTGCTGCTTTGAACGTAATTAGCCCCGTATTTTAACAACAGCTTGACGATAACTGCTTCCCCATATCGCTGGGACTCAGCAGCACAGATTCCCTGGTGCTGCTGTAGAGGGGAGTGATGGCAAGGCCCGTGTACCCTGGAAGCCGTCTGTTCCTGCTCCCTACTTGCTCAAAGGCTGGCCTGGCTCAGATGAGAGGCACCCACAAGGGGACCGCCTTGCGAGGGCCGGGGCCACCCAGATACGAAGGCATTTCAGGGGCAGAGGTCAACGAGGACACCGTTCCCGTGACGGAGCGACTCAGACACTCAGCCGATGTGGGGCTGGTCCTCCTCCAAGCCCTCTGCCTGCTGTTCCTTTTAGTTTCCAGGGTGAGTCTTACATCCCTGGGAACAGGGGCAAGCAGCTCCTACTTCCAAAAGTGCAGCCTGGCAGATGCGGGAGGCACCACCCTCAGGGTCAGCCTGACTCCGGATGGAACCCAGCTTACAGTTTGTGGACTCTGCTTTTTGAGACTCTGAGAATGGAACCCAGCAGTGTGCTTATTTTTAGCAGTTAAGCCATTTTCCTTTCATTTCTTGCTGGGGGACATCTCCTAGGGCCTGTTGGTATCCATTTTAGGACGGAGCTTAGAGGTGATGGTGACCGTCCGTGTGTGCTGTCCCTCCACACACCTGGCCCAGCCCCGGACCCAAGTCTGCTCAGGAAGCTGGGGGCTGGGGCTCATGTTCGGGGAGGTGGCCACTTGCCTGGCTGGCACCGGTGAACTTTCACAGCTGAGTCTGCATGACAGACAACTGTGCTCCCTTCCCCGGGTGGATAACTCAGAGCCGTAAGTAAGACCACCTCTCCCAGCGTGGTTTTTTTTGCTAGTTTGCCTATCCCCTGGGTCACATTTATCAGAAATCAAAGGGTGCTTAGCAGGACCCAGGGATCCTCACAAAGCTGGTCTGGAGAAACGGGGTGTGGGGCTGGGAAGAAACAGATTTCAAGGCCCCCTCAACACACGTATGCCCCCACTCCCAAAGAGACACATACTGTTTCCCTGATGGGATGGAAAGGGGCTCAAAATCCAAAGTCAAACTCCTGGGAAGTGCAGAGCAGCCCCCAGCCAGGGCCATGCTCACTCCCTCCCGGGACCACGGGCCCCACTCCCGAGACTACTCACGCCAGCCTGGCCCCGCAGCTCTCTCCCTCGATGTCCCCTCCAGTCACGTTTTCGGTGTTGACAGACTCGGTCTCACTGGTGGGCATGCTCACTGCAGGGTCGTGGAGGGAAGGAGAGAAGGGTTAGTCTGCAGCCCGGTCAGGAGGGGAGCCCCGGCGGTGCCTGGCAGGTCTGCGGTCCTGACTCACACACCGGCCGCCTGTCTATGGTGGCCCTTGCCGCCCAGGACACCCTAAGTGGGATGGCAGGAGGAGGCCCCCGAGGATGCCGCGCTCAGTCCCTCCTCCACCATCAACCCCATGCCCTTGGACAAGCTGCTTCTTCTTTCCCTTTTGCACCCATTCCTCCAGATAAAAAGAAGAGCTCTCGCGACAATATTTTATTTTTCATATTTCTTTCCAGCCCCCTATTCGAAAGGGCCTCATCCCCACATTTAGGGTCCAGCCTGTCCGTGGAAAGGGTGTCTTTGCCAAGGGTGTGGCTCCTCGATGGATCAGAGGAGGATCTGCCCCTCAGTCTGAGTCCTGGTCACTGGGTTGATTCCATCCAGGACGGAGCCTGAAACAGAGCTCGAGGGGCGCAGCCGCATCCAGTGCTGCGTTCAGGACTCAGGTCAGCCCTGCGTACGTGGGAACGAGAGGCCTCCATGTTGGACCCGGCAAACTAAGATGAGACGTGTCCTGAAGACCCACGCATGGACACCACCTCCCCACAATATCTCAGCGGGCCGGCCCGGGACACAGTCCATCCGCCTCCACGATGGCCGACCCGCCCAGTCTGTCTCCAGGCTCCCCTGAGGTGGTGGCGCTGGATTTCCAGGGCGACTGGGATCTTCTAGCTTGGAGCCCAGGTCAGCGGCTTAGAAGAGACTTCTTTCATTGTTGTTCGGTCGCTCAGTCGTGTCCAACTCTTTGCATCCCCGTGGACTGCAACACACCAGGCTTCCCTGTCCTTCACTGCCTCTAGGAGTTTGCTCAAACTCATGTCCGTTGAGTCAGCGATGCCATCACCGTCTCATCCTCCTCTATTACTACTTTTTATTCCAAATAAAAGTATATCCCCAAAGAATTCCTCTCCTTCTTTTCCAGCTTCTCTGACCCTTCTAACACGCCACACACAGCGTCCTTATCTTTCCCATCCTTGTTATCTAGCACGGCTGCCACACCCTTTGTCCTGGCTCAGCTCTGCTTGCAGCGTGGCCCCCTCATCCAGGGCAGGTCAGGAGCCCAGTGGCCCCAGAACCCGCACTGGTGGGGGTGGGGCATCTGGGGACGTGGAACAAGGACCAGTACCCAGGGGTCTGCCGCCAGAATAAGCATGCCATCCGGATAAATCTCCTGGTTGGGTGGGGGATGTTGATGGATGTGGCTTTTCCTTGGTTTCTTTCCTTTTGAATGAAGTCAAGGGGAGATGAGAGAAACTCATTCCCAGAGTGTGGAGACACAACTCGGAAGCCTGTGACCCGTAAGCCTGACCATCCTGTCCTTCTCCCCAAACTCGGGTGGAAACAAGCCCAGACGTCATTGTAAGCGAGTCACCCAGTCTTCTCGCCACAGGACAGGGAGGTGAGGCCCAGGGGAGGGCCAGGTGCTGGCTCACACAGTGGTTGGGGGCTTGGGCTGGGCCCCCGCGCTGTGCTCAGTTTGATGGCCCCGGGCTACACACCAGACGAGATGGGGTTCCGACAGCCAGGCAGGCTCTGGGGCATCACAGAGTGTGGGGTGCAGTCACCTGGTGCTGCTGGATCTCACTGTCTACAGCTGCACTGAGAGTGGCTTTAACTTTGGCCGGCGATCTTCAAAGGAAAGGCCCTCTCAGGGGTCAGCTGCTGCGGTTGTCACGTTCACTGACTTTACAGGCTGGAAGGGACAGTGGTGGATTTGGGTGGGACAGGCCGCCCTCCCTTTGCACGCACATGCACACACACATGCACGCACACATATACACACACACACACACCCCAGGAGAAGCAGGCTCCTGCCCTGCCCTGTGGGCACCAGCACGTTTGCTGGCATGTGGTGTGGGGGACGTCACCACGGGTTTCTGGGGGCAATTAGACCAAGCAACCAAGAAACTCTCCTTCCTTCTGATCTAGCAGACATACCAGGTGCCTCCTTTCACAGATAAGACATCAGAGTCAAAAACCAGGAATAAGACACGGGCAGAGCTCAGGTCAGCCGTGGGGAAAGAAAGAAATGGGACTCGGTGTCCACGCGGGACGCCGGGCTCATTTCCGAAAATAAAACTGAAGAAATGCTAAAAAGCAATAAACCAAAACATGTAAGAACACTTAACAAAACAGGACCCAAACCCCAGACCACATGAACTAACGACACAGGACCATGGATCCTGGGGAGAAGGAAGGACTCCCAGAGAAGTGTCGTCTGCACCACCAGATGGGGTGACTTTGAAGAGAGGGCTTCCCAGGCAGGACCACCTCATCTCTGCTTGTTAGTGGGAATTCTGAAGACTAGATCCTGAGAAGAAATGGATCAGGATTCTTTTCAACATATGTAAAGGAAGTGAGTGAGTGAAGTCGCTCAGTCGTGTCCGACTCTTCGCGACCCCATGGACTGTAGTCCACCAGGCTCCTCCGTCCATGGGATTTTCCAGGCAAGAATACTGGAGTGGGTTGCCATTTCCTTCTCCAGGGGATCTTCCCGATCCAGGGATCGAACCCAGGTCTCCTGCATTGCAGGCAGACGTTTTAACCTCTGAAAGGAGTCTGTCCCAGATAGACTTATTTTCACAATACAAAGCTTAAAACAACTTTGATGGACCTGGAGGACATTATGCTTGGTGAAATAAGTCAGAGAAAGACAAATACTATATGTTAGCACTTATACATGGGATTTAAAAAATAAATGAATAGATATAACAAGGAGATCAAACCAGGCAACCCTAAAGGAAATAGTCCTGAATATTCACTGGAAGGACTGATGCTGAAGCTGAAGCTCTAGTACTTTGGCCACCTGATGCGAAGAACTGACTCACTGGAAAAGACTCTGATGCTGGGAAAGATTGAAGGCAGGAGGAGAAGGGGATGACAGAGGATGAGATGGTTCAATGGCATCACCGACTCGATGGACATGAGTTTGAGCAAGCTCTGGGAGTTGGTGATGGACAGGGAAGCCTGGCATGCTGCAGTTCATAGGGTCACAAAATGTCAGACATGACTGAGCGACTGAACTGAACTGAACAAGGGCAAGGGAGTAAGGGACTTCCCAGGTGATAGTGGTAAAGGACCTGCCTCCAATGTAGGAAATGTTAGAGTCGGGGGTTTGATTCCTGGGTTGGGGAGATCCCTTGGAGGAAGGCATGGCAGCCCACTCCAGTAATCTTGTCTGGAGAATGCCATGGACAGAGGAGTCTGGTGGGCTACAGTTCATTGGGTCACACAGTTGGACATGACTGAAGTGATTTAGCATGTACACATGGACTCTTTTTCAGGTCTTAAGGGTACTGGTTGTGCAATTACAGCAGGCATTTGGTGTCTTTGGGGGTTTCAGGGCTGCTCCCCTGGGCTGGTGTCTTAGGGCTTGTTCTTTAGCTGCTCCTCCACTCAGGACCCGGGAGGCTGACCTTTGCAGACAGCCCCCAGGACAGTGCCAGCAGGGCCTGTTCGGGGCTGTCACCCCGATGCCTGCCTCTTTGTGAGCCCCCTCTTAAACTGCCCGGTTGTTGAATCCGTTTGTTGTCAGGACCTGACCCACATGCCTCTGGGTGCTGGCCGGGTGAGCCGTGTGAACCCATTGATGGGGGGAGATTTGCTGTCCAGGTGAGAGGGTGGAGCAGGGGACACTGGCCTGAGTCCAGGGCCTTCCTGGCTCTGTCAGGCAGCATCCAGGACAGCTGCACTCCAGTGACCCTGCAGGCTGACCTCCCGGGAGGCACCAGGGAGCCAGGGCATCACTGGGGGCATGGCTTGAGCCCCAGGCAGGACTGGATGGACATCCTGGGTGGGGTTACTGCCCCAGGACCCTCTTGGGGTGGAGGGAACCACGTCACATTTCATTTGGCTTCCTTTTCTCCTGCAGGAAAAGTAACTCGAGAGTTATCCCTCAATTCTTCTCTGCAGCTGGGGAGGTCCAGCCTATGGCCACTCATGGTCAGAGGCTGTGGGGTATAGGAGCCTCCTCCCAGTCTCTGCCCAGCTCAGGCTCCTGGGAACCTCCCTGGCATTGCACTGTGGGTCTAGGAACCACCAGCGCTACCCTAGCCTTGGCCAGGCCACAGGACCATTCCAACTGGGTAGCATGATAATCTGTGGCTCATGGTCTTCGTCTCTTACTAGAATAAATTCATCAGAGGTCTGCCAAGGCAAAGAAAGAGATGGGGCAGGAGAGGAAAAGCAGATTGCAGACAAAAGAGTGAAGAGTTGGGGAGAGAGAAGGTAAGCGGTGCCCGCCCTGGGGCCCGTCTGGCTGGAAGGTCATGCTGCCCCCAGAGCCTCCTTGGCAGTGTCCTGAGTGCCCGGGCCCTGCAGGGCTGCCTCCCCAGAAGCAGTTAAGACTGGGCTCATTCTAAGCCATCAGAAAGTAAATACAAAACAGGATTAAATATTAAGAAGCCAAACAAAGTGGCCTTATTAAAAAGGCACAGTGTAAGCACGACATGCTGTCGCAATAATTATTATTACCGCCATAAACCGGAGGAGGCTGAAACGCCTGCCCTTGGTCTGCAGCCGCCATCCGGAGGAGAAAACCAGGTCGCTGGGCTCCCAGCAGGCCATAAACACCTGGCACTCTCAAGCAGAAAATCTCTCCCCACGGTCCCAGTGCCCCTGCGGCGGCCACCTCAGTTAGGACGGGGCGGGGGGACCGTGCAGCTAGAGGGCTGCACTTGGGCACCCACTTCTCTTCCCACCCAGCCCCAATGTCCTGAGGGGTGAAGGGGCTGTGTTGGGCATCCTCAGGCCCTGGGGATGCTGGGCAAACAGGAGGGGCTGGACCCCCCCCCGCCCCGGCCCCCGAGGGACACAGCTCACTGCCACCCTCGGGGGTGAGAGAGGTGGTAATGGGGACCCTTCTGTGCAGGATGCCTCTGGAATTCAGCTGTTTTAGGCACAAAACTGATTTTAGGTTGGAGATGATGTTCTAGATTCCAAGGCCAGGCTCAGCAGAGGGTCACCCATGTGGAGTGACATGTGAGGGACAGAGAATGGCTGTGTCCCCCCAAGTCCCGCTCCAGCCCAGCCCCAGCCCAGCTGGACGGTGTCCACCATGTCATCCTTCCGTTTTAGGGCCTTGGATTCTCTTGGGACAGACGATAGTAAGGCCAGGATCACAACAGCTCTACAGCAGGGTCACGATAACAGCTAGGTCTTCCATCACCTGCTACCTGCCAGCGACGCACCAGACCTAAATCAAGCCTCAGCACAACTCGATGAGAGAGCATATGGCCCCATTACATGCTTCCATTTCATAGATCAGGAAACTGAGGCTGAGAGAATGGAGTGGCTTATCCAAAGTGAGCAGAGCAGCTCGTGAGATCCAGGATTTGAACCCCAGCCTGTGTCAAGCCAAGTCTGCCTTCATGTACATCAGACAAGTTCTCCCCGATCAGGAGAGAAGAAGAGGCCTGTGGACGTGCTAGGGTCGCTGGGAGAAGGAGAAGGCAGGTAGAGAGTATGGGTGGGGGTCCCGGGAGAAGTCAGGTACTGTGCAACCCTGCCCAGGGTGGCACTGGGCCGGAGCCTGGGCCCTGGAGCCAGTGGCTTGAATTTGGACCCTGGTTCTGCACCTTGGGGACTTCCCTTATAACTCAGCTGGTAAAGAATCAGCCTGAAATGTGGGAGACCTGGGTTCGATCCCTGGGTTAGGAAGATCCCCTGGAGAAGGGAAAGGCTACCCACTCCAGTATTCTGGTCTGGAAAATTCCATGGACTGTATAGTCCTTGGGGTCACAAAGAGTCAGACATGGCTGAGCGACTTTCACTCACTCACTTTGCACTTTGGATCTCTGAGACCTGGGGTCTGTTACATCCCTCCTCTGTGGCTTGGTTTCCCTGCCAAGGCCTACATGTGTTGCAGGGCAAGAAGGGCAGAGCAGCCCTTCCTTTGACAGTGGAGACCAGTGAGGTACAGAGAGGGCCAGTGACTCGCCCAAGGTCACACAGCTAATTAGAGCTGGAGGTCTGGCCCCTTTTCCACCAGCCAGCACTGCCTCCATTTCTTGCCTGCCCTTTACTCACATCACAGAGGGGCCAAAAGCCCACCTCGGTCATCCTGGCCAAGCCCAGGCTTGCTCTGGCTCCCTCCTGAAGGTCCAGGCCTTATGCTTGTGCCCTGTGTGTGCTGTCCACAGGGGTCTGCAGAGCTCAGGGTGTGCTTTCTCTCTCTCTTTCTTCTTGGTCTCCATCTTCTTCCCTATTTTCTGCTGCTCGTGATAACTTTGGCTTGAGTCAGATTCCCCAGGGGGGCCCAACGGGGGTCCAGCAAAATCCTGAAGGCCATGGGCACCCACGATGGGGCTGTCTTGACAAGAGCACAGCTTCATGAGGCTTCAGCCTTGCCTCCTCCTCAGCAGGAGAGCAGATTTCAGCCTTAAACTGCAGGCCTTTATGGGAAGTGAGTCACTTTAGCTCCCAAACCCGTGGTGCCTCAAGCCCCGTAACTCCCTGAATGAATC
>SJYR01000439.1:1433127-1467999 GCA_006410655.1 Kobus ellipsiprymnus | reverse complement strand
TAACTCCCTGAATGAATCTGCGGGCAGCGGTCAGCGCATCCATCAGCCACCCCTCCCCCACCACATCCTCCACTTTAATTGATCATGCGGCTCTCCCTGCTGGTGCTTGTCAGGTTCTTCTGCATCCTGGTTCTCTCGATGCTTTAATCATCCACATCTTTCTCAGCAAGACTGCTCCAGAACCTGCTCTAGAATGCGCTTTAGACCGGGGGCCTTGCTCCCCTCTTGCATTGGTCAGGCCCCGTCAGGACCACATCCACGGGGGCGGCCAGAGGTTGAGTTCAGGGACAGGGAAGGGCTGAGCCCACATTCTGTGCAGACCCTGGGATGGTTTAGTGTAGATAAGGTGGTTGGGGGACATAGTCCCTGTCTCCAAACTTGCGACATCCATTTCTGGGGCTGCCCGAAATGATTCTCTTGGGAAAATGATCTGAACCTCAGTTTTTTCATCTAAAAAAAAAACCTGAGACAATATGGGGCTTTCCTGGTGGCTCAGTGGTAAAGAATCTGCCTGCCAGTGCAGCAGACAAGGGTTTGACCCCCGGTTTGGGAAGACCTCACACACCAAGGAGCAACTAAGCCTGTGCAGCACAACTATCGAGCCCGTGTGCCACAACTGCTGAAGCCCACGTGCGCTAGAGCCCATGCTTTGCAACAAGGGAAGCGTCCGCAGCGAGAAGCTGGTGCACTGCAATGAAGAGCAGCCCTTATTTGCTGCAACGAGAGAAAAGCCCGCAGAGCAATGAAGACCCAGCACGGCCAAAAATCAATCAATCAAATTAAAAAAAAAAAAAAGAGAGAGAGAGACCATAATACGGATCTTGGAGGGTTAAGTGAGGATTAAAGGTAACACGGGTTAATAGTAATACTTCTCTGTGTGTGCATATTGCCCAGACACCAGATGGACTTGTTGGGGATGAAAAAGCAAAAATGCAGGCCCAAGAGAAGGACCTCAGGACCAGCTGCTGTGATCTGAACGGTCACCTGGAGTCTGAGGACTGGTTGGGGATGGTAGACGTGTTCTCAGCCGCTCCCCTAGGAGGGCTACAGACACCACGTTCCCTTTGGGGCCCTGGTTGTCAAGGTGGTCAGACTTTCATGAATATTCATGATATCCCTACTGTGCAAGAACAGTCACCTACTCTGACAGGGTCTCTGCCCTGGAAATGCTTAACAGCTTGTGAGAAGACACTTTGTAAAAACCTTGAACTGTTATTACACGCATGAAAAAAAAAAGATTCAAGCAGGACTCAAGAAAAGAGCTTTGCTCTTCTCCTTTGGTGTCCCCTTAATTCTCCTTTTTAACCTTCAACTGCAGAGTCTGCCAGAGACTGGGTTCTATTCTCCCAACCTGCTCTCTGCCATGCTAGAGAGGCTGTGAGCACACCTGACTGCCTGGTGGTCCACCGAGCCCTACTCTGGACACTTCTGTTGGGTCAGGTCAACATCACACAGGCTGTGGACCCTTCAGGATGGCCCTGCTACAGAGAGAGATCTGCAGCTCATTCGGAAAGAATTTCTGCCTCTATGAAGCAGGGAGACTCTTAGCAGAGTGATACGGGGCCTTGGTTCCAGTTTGCTTTTAAATAGATTTGGGGCTAAACATATTTTTTAATAGGCAACAATTGAGTTAGTCTAATGAGAAATGTCATCCCCTACCGCTGCCAGAGAAGCAAGCCGCTTCCATTAGAAGTAATGCTTCCTGGACAGATTAAGGCATGGAAAATCATCTTGGGTCGTCAACAATTCCCTCCAGTTTCACTGATCTGATTAGACTTAGCAACGGAAAGAGGAATTTACAAATTAGAAGCCGTTCTCTATTTATTACCAAAATGGCTGCTTTCCACTCCGCCCAGGAGACGCAGCTGAGATCTCATTAAGTCTCTGCTTGCGATAACATTTAGTCCATAAATCTCCATCTCTACCAATGAATGAAATGAGCGTTATGCCCAAGACCACACGATGGATGAAATCAAACCTCTGCCCCTTGGAAGGGAGTTGACCTTTTCAAGCCTTAAATGTATTCAGCTTTCCGGTCCTAAAGAAACAGCTGAGAACTTGCTCTGGGTCCTCTCTTAACCCTTTCTCAACTGCCTGTGTAGACAGCTAGCTGGCCTCGCTGAGAGAGAGATAAAATAAAGATATTTCTGGCACTTCTCCGAATGTTATTTGAAGAAGAAAGGGGAGAAGCGGTTGGTACATGAAGAAAAGCATCAAGGAGTAGTCTGTTCTCTTGCAGAAGTCAGACAGAAGTGTTGAAGACAAGACACGGAAGATGACAAATTAATTGGTGTGTCTGCTTCATTCCGTGGCCTCTGCGGGGCCAGATATCCGGGCCTGTCTGGTTTTAGCCTGACACAGTGACAAGGTGGGTCCGGGTCACCTGTTCCCAATGGTGGACTTTCACAGATTTACAGGCCTCCCACCCCTTTTCCATATTCACTGTTGGTTGATTCGCCAGGCTCTGTGACAATTCTGGGGATGTGAACCTCCCCTCTCACTCCAGTTGCACAGCCCAGGAGGGGGAAGATGGATAAATGGGTACAACAGGTCATGTAAATCTGTGTCACCAGGCAGGCATGGAGCAGGCATCTGGGGTCAAAAAGGCGGGGTAAGGAGAGGAGGGGGAAGGGTGGAAGGGGAGGGGCGCCCGAGGAGGGCTCAGAGCGGGGTGGTTCCTAAGGAAGATGGTGGAGCTGGGCTCTCCAGGTGAGGGGGGACAGAGGATACCAGGCTCCAGGAAGGTCTTTGGAAGAATCAACTTGCTTCCAGGGTTCAGGGGACTCCTACGGGAGACCCAGAGCAAGTTCCAGGAGTCTGAAATCAACTGAAGTCCTCTGGGGTCTGATGGACTGGAGGTTTGTCTAAACTCCCAGGGCTAAAGCTGACATGTGTCAACTTTGAACCACAGAAACCACACCCAATCCTGGAACGGGTCTTTGCAGCTGTCTGATCTGACTCCCCCTTTACAGACAAGGAAACCGAGAGGGGAGAACTGCCCATCGGCCAGTGGGCAGGGCCTGGGAGTCTGGAGGTCTGTGGTTCTCAACTCCTGTTCAGTCTACAACACAACACACCGCCGCACTGTGCAGACCGTAAGCTCCAGCCTCCAGTCAGGTGAGAGCTGGCTGTGTTCACATTTCTGATCTAATCAAGGGACAACTTAATAAACGGATAGAATCCATCCAGTAAGGGATTAGTGGAAGCTACAACGAATGGAAATGATTTTATACCACCTAAGAGGCTCAAGAAGAAGCTCTACAAGTCTAACTGAAGCCTGTTGCCCTTTTGGGGAAAACCTCGGATACCCCGCCTGACGGTGAGTGACTGACCAGATCAGCTGCCCAATCACTGCAGAACGGTGGAGGGAGCCGGGGGCAAGAGGGCCAGGACCCTCGCTGCTGGCCACACCAAGAAGATGTGCCCCTGCTCCCAGGTGGAAGCCTGATCTTTCTGTGTCTGCTAGGGCACAGCGAGCGACCCATCAAGCTTCTCATTGTAGCTGGAGCAAGTGTTGAACATCAGTAAATGCAATAAAACTGTAATTCTGAAGGTTCCTGTTGAGAAAGGGTCCTCAGTTTCTTCTTGCCAGTGTATATGGTGTGGGGACGTGTGTGTGTATCCATGCGCCTGGTGTGTGTGTACCCCTGGTGTGTGTGTGTGTGTGTGTGTGTGTGTGTGTGTGTGTGTGTGTACATGCTGTTATTTTCAGAGAATTTTGTTGACACAGTGACTGACCTGATGGTGGATATCATTATCCTATCTCATGAGTCACTGACATGAGATGTAAGAGTTGACCGGCTGATTTGAAGCTTGGAATTCAGAAGGTAAACAAAGGCTTTCCCCCTTAAAACTCGCCTGTCAAGCATATAATTAGGGCTTTTCATTCACCTCATCAGCCAGCTGTTGAGAGCAGATCTATTATCCCTGAGTAGAGGCACAGACAAGTTTCGGTGCAGCTGGAATCATTGCTTACCAGCTTCTGGCCTGCGTTTTTGTTTTCTCTTGACCTCTAACCTCGGGGGGTTTGTGTGCCTGCACCAGGCATTCTGAAGCCCCCTGAACACAACTTTGGGTCTGTGTGTCAAAACCAGCATTATGCTTAGCAAGTCAGTTTTAGAATATGAATTTAGTGACCATCAATGGCTCCTGTGACTAGATATTTAAAAATATCTTAATATCCTTATTTTTTGTTAAAAACCCCTAACACTGAAGAACCTTATGAAAACTGAAATGTATATCTTTTGAGAGGATAAACCTTTCATCAAAGCTCTGTCCAGTGAAAGTCCCCTGCAGACCTCTTTGCTGGGAGTGAGTTTAGTCAGTTGGATGAACTCACATGAATCACATCTAAATTACAAAGGATGTATACTTTTATGAATCTCAGTAAGCGGCTTTCTTTCTTGTCCTGCTACCACCTGGGATGTCGTTGGAAACAGGACAGTCTACTGTCCCCTGCCTCCCTTGATGACCTTCACGGAACACTGTCCTCTTGAGGCCGTACACTCGATGGGGCCCCCGGGGGCCTCCTCCACCGTTCCCAGACTGGGCCCGACAGCAGAGCAGCCAGACTGCTCCCTGGCGCATGGACTGCCCTTGGAGAAACCCCTGCCTGTGTCCTTGTTCTGACCAGATTCCCGAGTGTGGTTCTGCACAAGAATGACATGGGCCCCCAGGACCCATGCAGGGGAGTTGTTCCCAGGAGCCTGGAAGGATCCATGAAACAGCCTCACCGCGCGGCCCAGGGATCGGATGCTGGTGCTCACTGCGGGGCTCAGTTTGTGTCTGACGCCTTGTCTCACCAGCCAGGTGAGCCATTCCCCCACAACCCCAAGGCAGCGTTCAGTTCAGTTCAGTCACTCAGTCGTGTCCGACTCCTTGCGACCCCATGAATTGCAGCACGCTGGGCCTCCCTGTCCATCACCATCTAGAACGAGCTAAAGGCGACTGGCTGGAGAGGCGTCTGCTCTCCCCGCGGGGTGTAGGGTTAGGACAGCTTCTAACACGGTCACTTAGGGGCCAGAGTAAGAAGGGAGTCGAGGAGAAAAACCTTTGCTAGTGTCCCTCTGGCCGTCTGACCAGAACTCTGTCTCGGCATTCCAGGTGTGTGCCGTGAGAACAAGTACGTCCAAGGAACACACCATTTGCATTCATCAAAATGTAAAGAAAGCTCAAATAATGATGCCTGTGCCTTGTTCACGTGTACAGTGTGGACCAGTGGTGTTCAGATCCCTGCTTTTGAGCCCCACTGGGCCCTTCTGAGGGCAGCCTCTGCTCTTGGAAGCCCTCCAATCTCTGTGTTTCAACAATACACGATCCAGACTTGGCAGGGCGGGTGGAAGCCACGTGGCTCTGCTGCTGCATGGGGACTGCAAAGGGGCTCCTGGGAGCAGAGCTGAATACACGGAATACATATTTAATTTGCTTGTCTGTGTGGAAACACAGTCGTTCGGTTCCACGGTCTGTCTGTCTTTTCCACACTCATCGCACAAATGTCTGTCTTCGAGGGCTGGGGCTGCATTTAAATGGTCTGAACAGCGTGAAAGAGAGATTCCCACATGCACAAATAATTAATCCATGCATTTTTGATCTTGAGGAGGAGAAAGAAAGAAGAGAAGGATTCCTGTTCCATGAAGGCTGTGTCCCCAGGGCCTGAAGCAGCATGTGGCGCAGCTGCTGCTGCTAAGTAGCTTCAGTCATGTCCGACTCTTTGTGACCCCATGGATACAGCCTACCAGGCTCCTCTGCCCATGGGATTTTCCAGGCAAGAATACTGGAGTGGGTTGCCATTGCCTTCTCTAGTGTGTGGCGCAGAGTGTACCTTTAATCGGGAGATGGATGGATGGGTGGGAGGGAGGATGAATGAACTCAGAATATTGTAACATATTTTTTTATATAATTTACTGGCCACCTTATCGACTCTGATTACTTAGAGAAACACCTCAAAAAATGCACTTTCTCTTTGTTCCCTTCCCTAACCCCGATCTTTCTATGACCTCGGTGGTGTCTGCAGCTTTTCCTCCACAAATGTATACCTGGGCTCCTTGTGGGTGTGCTCAGCTACCGTGCAATGACGTGTCATGAGCAGTTTCCTGGCTGGGGTCATGGCATCTCCTAAGTGCCACTGGGGTTCCTGGCTGGGGCGAAGGCAGAAGTGGCCAGAGCCATTGGTCAAGAATGACAATATCTTTTACCCTTTTTCTGAAAAGACTACTTAGTCTTTGAGCTGAAGAGAGCTGGCAGATACACTGTACTGTAATCTTTTAGCAATTTCAAAGGCAAGTTTCAGCTACTTTGATGGAAACATATAGCAGCGTCTCTCCCCTTGTATTTGCTTCAAAGGGCAAACTAGGAAGTTTTGAAGATCAGAATATAGTTTCTGGGCAGGGGCCTGCCTTTTCTTCAAATCCATTAGGTGGCCAGCTCCTTAACACCTCAGTCTCATCCACTCTGCTCTTGATCGGACTTTCCTGAAGCCCACACCTCTGGATGAACCTTCTGGCTCCACCCCCAAGCATCTCGTGTTCCGTTCCTCACGTGTTTCTATTTCACCCTTTGGCTTGCTTTTTAAGATGCTCATTCCCTGGCGCCCCAACCCCCGGACTGCCCCACAACCATCTCCACAATGGAAGCAGGCAGGCCCTGTACTGTCCTCCTCCTGGGACAAGAGTGAAGACAGAGCAGACCCAGGCCTCGAGGAAAGAGCCTGGGGGAGGGCAGCAGCTTCCAGGCTGAGCTCATCTGTATTTGGGCTCAAGAGGGTCCTGAGAGAGACTCTGTCCACAGGGGTAGGCAATTCATCGTGTGCTCTCCAAAACTCGGTCAGAGATGGGGGTGGGGGGCTTGTGCACTTGATCTGCTCCAGCAGCAGAGCCTCCCCTATCTGGGCAGGACAGGGAGCAGCATACCCGTCCTTGGAGGAGAGGGGGTCACTGCGTCTCTGTGGACGGCCACACAGTGCTGGGTGGGCCGCAGACACACATGTCCCTGTGAACATGCAAGAAACCCGTTCCCACCATCCGTCGAGAACTGAGCACCGCCCTGATCAGGGAGCAGACTGGGGTCCAGAGCCGACTCCTGTGCTTGGCGGCAGGGGTGCCCTCAGCTCCCAGGCCAGCTCACTCATTCACACATAGCTTGGCACCATGGACCACCCCCTTGTCCACGATCCGTCAGCAAGACTCTGCTGGGCATCTTCCCAGGAAGACCCTTGGCCGCGTCGCCACTCCCTGTTCTAATCCATCCCAGGCCTTGTCTTCCAGCCTGCTGAACTCCTAGCAGAGCGTGAAGCCCTCCTTGGGTTGTTGAATCATGTTGTTACCAGCCCCTGGCAGGGCATGTTCTAATTCTGTGTGTGTCCCTTGGGCAGAGTCACCAGAAAGGGCATTGTTGGAGGATGTGTTCCACCTACGTCTGAGGTGAGGGAAGGCGGGCCGCTCTCTGCTCACAGCCGTGTCCTCTGCCCTCTCCCTCCACCCACGTCTCTTCCCGGATTGCCACCAAGAGCTCAGGCACCAACGAGCAGGAACAGCTGGAAACCAGCTGGGAAGCGTGAGCGCAACCAGCACAATGCACGCCCATGCACATGGCCAGGGTATCCACACACCGTGTCAGGATATATGTGCACACACGCGTCCTGTGCCTTCCTGGCCTCCGTAAGGATGCAGTGACGGACACCCTGCCTCCCCATCGGTCCCTGGAGCCCAGCGGGTCTCCCTTCTCTCTCTTGGCCCCCAAGCCCCTTTGGTTCCCCGCCCTTACCTGCCTGACCCACGCAGCAAGCTGTTTAGCTTTATGGATTCCTTGGCCAAAAATGACCTTATTCAAATGTGTGAAACATGAGGGAAGGATAGCCACAGGAGGAAAGCATGGTTGGGGTCAGAGAGACGGAGGTCAGAGGAGACACAGGGCAGTTAGGGCCACGTTCCCCCCACAACCCAGGTACTGGGGGCTGAACAGAGCACAGAGCCCCACCCTGGAGCCACCGGATCTGAGGAGGCGTCAGGAGCCTGCATTTCCAGCAAGTCCCCCAGTGATGTTGGTGCTGCTGGTCCAGGGCCCACATTTCAGAACCACTGGGCGTTTCCCATGAGCCTGAATTTCCACGATTCATTATCTCAACACTTGTGAGTCAATACCATCCATCACTCTCATTACCATCCCAGCAAAAGCCTGGCCAATAAGCCGCCATGGGAAACCCCAGAGAGAGGGGCTGGGCTCCATTTCTAAAACCTGATGCTGTTCTGCCAAAGCCCTCAGGTTTCCTCAGCCTTCCTGTTTAGCACCTCCCTGGAGCTTTGAATCGAACCTCCTCGAGAGAAACCTTTGGCTCTTTTCCCTGAGAGAGCACAGCGGTGCTTGGAAAGGGACAGGGGCGTGCTTTCTAGGTGGTGGAGGTGGAAATGGTCCCTTTTGAACAAGCCCAGAGCAGGATGCCCACCCCTCTACCCAGGGAGTCGGGCTGGGAGGAGGACACTGGATTGAAAACAGAGAACCCCACCGAGCAAAGTGTCTCCGGACCAGAGGCTCCAGCAGGCCTGGCAGGCTCTGCTGCACACGTGGGACTGACTTCTGAGAGCCGAGAAGCATGCATCCACGAGGCGGGGGTGGGCAGCCTCTGCTCTCCGAGCGCCCCTCCCAAGCCCAGCTCCCAGTCCCTGCGGGAGGCCGCTCACTGTTTCGGGGTTTCTCCTCGTCCAGGCCCTCGTCCTCATTCTCAGGGTCGATGTCCTCGGCCTGCGTGATCCAGTCCAGGTAGCCCTTCAGGTCCTCCTCCAGCTGCTGCTTCTCTCGCAGCTTCTGGAAGTCGCCCCGGGCCTTGGCCTTCTCTCGCTCTTTGGAGAACTCTCTGGTGAGAGACGCCAAGCGGGCAGGGCGGCAGAGATGAGGCAAGAGGAACAAAGGGTTAGCTGCATCGCACGGGAAGCCCACCGCCGGCCCCCGCTTGCATGGGCCCCCATCCCAGGTCTGATCTGTTCTCATAAAATGGCTGGGGGGGATCCTTCCTTGGGACATGAGCAGCGGGTGGACCAAACCCATGTCCCCTCTTTTTGGGCCATGATTGCAAGCTGCCTCTCATGACAGACGTTCCACAATGACCTGAAAGGCCTTCTGAATAGTAGCCATCAGGGACCCCCATTACAGCCCCGGAAGACGAGGAGCTGGGGTCTAGCTGAAGCACCCCCGCCCCACACCCACCTCCACTGGCTCTGCCAACCCAGATGCTTCCTCAGGGGCTTGAGGTCGGCCCTGGTGGGATGTTTACACTACAGAAATCGTCAGATGTTACAAATCAGGGCTCTGCCTCTCAAAGAGCCCATGTTATGCGTGGGCCGGTATAGTCACTGAGGTCAGGCCCAGGAGAGCTCCCCTCTCCACCCCTTCTCATTTCTAGGGCATGTTCTGCCGGCTCAGCAAGCCTGGAGGGTTTCCAATCTAGAGAAAGTTCTTTCCCACATGAGGGAGACAAAGGAGGGTTCCAAACACAAGAAAATGTCCTGTGGCTGCCCTTTGGGTTAAAAAAGAAATCTAATCAGAATGGGAAAATGCATAAAGTCAAGACGATATAAAAGTTAAATGGGGCATTCAGTCTCAAGCAATAAAGAGTAGAAGCTAAAATTGGGTTGGGATTTGCTGGAAGAAGGGCCTTTAAAAGAATTTTGGAGAGTGTCTACTTCTTTCCTGTTTTCTGTGACTCTGTCCTTATTTTCTCTCTGACTTTGAATTCACTTTGAGCCAGGAGGGGCTGGTGGCCAAGAAGGGGGTCAAGGAGGCTGGGTCTCACTCTCAAAGCAAGTCTGTGCCTTTTCTAAATAAATAGCAGTGCATGCCTCAGTGTGTGGTACTTGGGACCCCGGGGGTATGTGTGGATGCCCTGGGCATTTCAGCTTCTTCCCAGAGACACGACTCCTCCTTCTCTTAGCGGTGGAGGCGCAGTTCACGGTGGGAGGCTGCAGAGTCCACCTGAAGGGATTCTGCAGCAGCAGACACTCCTCAGGCGGGCATCGTGGAAGGCAGGGCACACAGGTGAGCCAGGGGGCAGGACAACTCAGCTCCGGAGCCCCTACACCCACCGTCCAGGGTCTGCATTCGCTGCTGGAGCTCAGTTTTCACTCTTTACCATGAGGGGCAGGGCTGGGACGGTCTGAGGACACTTCCGTTGGGAGACGTGGGCTCCAAGTTCTTGCCAACTGCCGCTTTGATGATGCTCTGATTGGGACGGGATGTTCTCCTTCACTCTGATTGAGTCCAATTCCAGCCTGATTGAACTTGCTCTTCCTGGGCTTCCTGCCAGCTGCCGGCACCTCCACTACCTTCCCCGGGGAAAAGGGGCCCGGCTGCCCACTGACCACCTGGAGGCAGGCCTCAGCTCCTGCTGTTGGGGAGGGGCCTGGAGAGAGGCCCCAGCCCTCCCACCCACCACTCCTCTCGGGCTTGTGGGCTCGCTGCCTGGAGTCACTTCACAGAGCACCCCCTCCCAAGACTGCAACTCCAGGCCCCCTTGACCATCCTTCCACCCCACCCCGTACCCTTGGGAGCTCTGTTCCTTGTGCAGCAGGCTTGGGGGTGTAGGGGACTGAGTAGCTAAGGTCTTCCTCCTCCTGGAGCCAGGAGCTGACCCCATCATGCATGGTGACATCTGCTCTGCAGAGTGGAAGCTTGCCATCCATACCCGAGACCTCTGGGAACCACACAGACATCCCCAGGAGACGGGGAAATAAGTTTTCCTGGGGGTGAGGGGAGTGAGGAGAAGCAGCATGGCCAGGTCCTCATGGGGTTTAGGGCGCATGGAGGGGAGGGGGTTCCCCCTCCAGGCCCCACGCCACAGGGGACCTGGAGGCTGGAAGCACCTGGCTCTCTTCATCTCCTTTCTGATGTCCTGATGTCTCACACTGCTGGGTCAGCCATGGGGCGTCTGTCTGAAGGCGGGGGCACGTCCTGTGCCAGTAGTGGCTGATGGCACAGATGTGGTGGAGAGCCCACTCTGGGTGTGCGGCTTACACAGCTTCCACTGGTGCGTGAGGAAGGTCTGTTGGTGCCATGGCTTGGGCTCGAGGCCCCATCATGACCGGTGTAGCCGGTCCTCATCCACGGACTCTGCGTCTGCAGACCTGTCTCCTCTCTAAGCCTTGTTAGTCATGCCGTCCATGGTGAGACTTTGTGGTCACCGCAGACATGTGGTAAGGCAGGATCTGGGGTCATGGTCCCGGCCGAGGTCAGACAAGGGGCTGCCACCTCCTGGGTACACCTCACACCGCAAATGAGGCCTTTTTACAGCCCATCTGATGCCATGTCTCCCGCATTTTGTGCTTTTTGTTGTGATTTTTCTGATTAAATGGCCTCTAAGCACGAAGCTGCTATGCGGTCTATGACCCTATGTGCTCGAGGGCTGGGAGAGGCCTCTGGGGAATGTTCAAGTGTCTGACAAGCTCCATCCAGGCCTGAGTTATAAGCTGTGGGCTGAGAGTGTGGTGTGAACGAGCCAACACTATGCCTTAAACAAGGTGCCTTCACGTAGACACACATAACAACAACTTGTGTCCTGATGACAAGGCTGTGCCCAGAGGCTCACAGGAACCTAACCCAGTACTTCCCCCAAAGAACAGAGGTCGGTGTTCACAAATTCAGTGTTGGACCAACCCTGTTGGGAGTCGTGCGCATCACCTCTGCTCCAGCTGCAAGGCAGCTTTTCCGGCGCTTCTGCTGCTCCTTGACGTGGGTCTTAACTGCGGCTGGTGGTCAGGGCTGTTTCCATGTCACAATGTGCCCGTTGCACCCTCAGGCCTTCTGCCTTATCTCCCGGGGAATGAGAGCTGGGTGCCCACCCTCTAAGAGACCCCAGGCCCCTTGTCACCTGAAGACATATGTCTTCTCTGTTTGCAACAACTTCAAACCACAAAGTGACCAGAATCCAGGGTCCAGTGACTTTCACTCGATTGCAACTTCTAGTGCAGTTTCCAGAATCTTGTGGTTGCAGTCACTGTTCTAATGGGCGGGAGGCGAGATTTCTGGAGGTTCTGAGACTTATGAGGATCAACAGGTAATGAACGTGGAAGCATTTTGAAAAGATCCACAAGATGGATAGCAACATGGATCCATCTGGGCTCAGCAGGAATAGGTTTCCAGACAAAGGATGCCCAGCCCTCCAGTGACCAAAATCTCTGACTTCCACGTTTAAAATGGAGGCGTTCCAGAGTTGCTCTCCTGCCTTCCTGAGCAGGAGACCCCAAGCGCCCTGAGCCCTTCCTTCGTGACTGCAGGGAGGAATATACCAGGATGAGTCACGCTGCTGGGCTCTGAAAGGACAATGCCCTTAACTGATGGACTCAGGGTCCCAGCCACCAGCTCCAAACACCTCGAGATGGCAGTGCTGCATGGGGGTGGGGGCTCTGTTCTCCCTCAGGGGCTGTTACATTTACCAGCTGCTGGCCTCCAGCTCAGGACCGCCTGAGACCCTCAGGGCAGGGGTTCTCCAGCTTCCTCCAGGATCCCTGGTCCTCGGTCTGGGCCCCTCATCTGCCCACAGGTGGCCTCTCCTCCCTGCATCTTGGCCATAATCTGGAGTCATGGGATTAACCAGGCTGATGGGCTTGGAGATGGTGGAGCATGGGGGATGGCAGCAAAGGTCGTGGGTCCACATGTAGGGGTTAAATCCTGATCCTCCAGGCCCCACCTGTGAGAACTGGGGAGGTTTCCATATATAAACCTCACTTTTCTTCCCTGTGGAGTGGACATGTGCTCTGCACCAGCTCTCAGGCAGCATGGGCAGCACGTGAGCAGATCCACCAAGGACGCCAAGCCCGAAGCCTGCCGACAAACCCCTCACGGCGGACACCGACCCAAGAAGGGGCCTCGCGGTGAGCTCCTGGACATTTCCGGGCACTCCGGGAGGTTGGCCACAGCGCGAGCTGGCATATGGTTGTGATCCAGCCGCCGGGGGGGTGGGGGAACTACCACATTGCTGTCCTGACTGGTCAAGACAGGGTCACTGCCACACATCCTCAGTCAATAGCAGCCTGGTTCTGGGCTTCTCCTCGGGCAGCCAGCCCTCTGGATGGGCCAGGAAGGGGAGCTGCTTGCCTGCAGACACTCCGTGTCCAGGCAAAGCAGGTGCCTGGGACCCAGGAAGCTTGGGAGATGCAGCAGTGTTGGGGGGCTGGGGTGGGGAGGGGTCCAGGGAGACCGATCGAGGGCTGAGCTCCCAGGAGAGGAGGGGGTCTGGGTTCTAGAATCCCATGGGCCTGCCCACCCACTCACTCACTCGCTCAGACTCAGCTGGGCTGGGACCCATCTTTTAAGGCCAGTCTGTCTGCCCCAGCACTGCCGCCATCTGACTCCACTTTGACCTCTGGGGAGGAGTACCCCTCGGGGGGCCGAGCATGACCTGGCAGACCCCTGCTCGAGTGGGCTTCGAGGTTGATGCCTCTGCGTCCACTGCAGATTTCTGGGGGAACTTCACTGATCAGACCTGCTCCTAATCTCTGGAGGAGGGGAAGTGGAGCTACTTTTACCCAGGTTGAGAAGCTGGCACATCGCAGGCCCAACTCACTCAACAGGGAGATGGGGCAGGGCCTTGTGCAGACACTGACCAGCGAGGGGACCCCTACAAGCCACACGACTCCTCAAGGGGCCTTCCCTTGTCCCTGGAAGCAGAGGGCAGCATGTCTAACCTGGGAAGACCCCACTCAGCTGTCCAGCTCCAACAGCACCAAGCAAACAGCGAGCCCCGTGGGGACAGCACCGCCGTAGGGATGGCGCCACTGCTGAGCGCCTGCTGCCCGCCGAGGCGCTGACATAAATGGCCACGTGCCGCCGTTACAGTGACCGAGGGGCTGGGGTCACGATCCCCACTTTGTCAGTTGGGTGAGCAACATTGAGAACCTCCTGCCTCCAGGAAGGCCAGCGCTGGAGCAGCCACATTTCTGCCCTGAGAGGTGACAAGTTTGACTTTTCCATCCCTCTCCCTGATGACCCCCTATAGACAGGCCATTTTCTTGTGTTGGACACGAAATGGAAGCCCTTCCACCCTCCAGGCAGCTGACGGGGGCACCCACTGTCCTGTGCATCACTGTCACATGGATGGAGGGTGCTGGTCCCCCCACTGTGTGGCCAGTGTGACGGGGCCTCTGATGGCCCTCCTCTTGGGAAGGGGTGAGGTCAGGGTGGACCCTGTCCCTTCCCCACTTCCAGGGCCGACCCTGACACTCCTATGGGGCCTTGGACTGTGGCAGGAGAGGGGGGACGCCCTCCTCCTTGGCCGACTCTCCCCGATACACATATCCCCGGAGACGGAGGAAAGGCTGTGAAGCAGCGGCCCCTCCCCCACGTGGTGCAGGAGCAGAGAGTCACGGGAGCCTTCAGGGGTGGCCTTGGCGTGGCTGGCTTGGGCTTGGAAAGAAGAAAGGGAGCCGAGGAGATGTCCAGTGGGGCTGTGGGGCAGGGTGGCTGCCCAGGGCTCCTTGGGCCCTGCCATCTGCTGCCTCGACTGCTTTTTAACTTCATCTATACCAAGGCCGAAACTAGGAGGGCCTCCTACTTGGAGCTGGGCAGGAAAAGTAGAAGGAAAGAGTGCTCAGTCTCCTCTGTCCTCCTGTAATCGGGAGCTTTAAACAGCTGAGTGCTCTTCCTTTCCGAGGGGGACACAGACGGGGCAGCCCAGGCTGCGATCAGAGCCAAGGAGAAGGGGAATCTCGGTCTGTTTGGTTTATTTGCATTTTAGCTCAAACTCCTGGCCCAGTTAGCATGGGTAAAGAGGGCCTGAGTCCTCATTGCCAGTGATCCTGGACGGAGGCTGGACAGATGGCCCAGGTGCCCGTCTGCTAGGCTGCTACGAGGGCCAGAGTAGACGGCCCACGAATCTTCCTCCAATTCCTCTGCCAAAACAAGGGGCCCAGATGCCCCCGAGGTCCCTGGAGAAGCATCCTGCCCACCTGGACAGTCCAGCCTGGTGTGGGCAGGGCTGGCAGCAGACAGGCGGGCCCGGGTACCTCTCACTGCAGCCCAAACCGGGGGGGGGGTCCTCCCTGGGCCTCTGACCTCTGTCCAGCCAGGCCAAGGACATTCACTTTAAGGCTCCCGGGCTGGCGCACGTCCCAGATTCATCAGAGCCAGAAGAATAGAGCCAGGAAGAGCAGAAAGAGTAAAATGAGGTAAATGGAAAAGTCGAGACCTTCTTGCTTGGTCCTGCTTACCCGCTAAGGACACCGAGAACCAAGTTAAGAACAAAGAATGAACCTATGATGATTAATGTGACAAAATAGATCCAGGGCCAGTCCCTTCCCACGGCATCATTGACCTGGAAGAACGGGGTCAGAGTTAGTGTAGCTCTGGGAGCAGCCGAGCATGGCCCACTACCCCGGGCCTGGCGCCACTGGGCGGCACCGGGACCGGGGCTTCCAGGTCACCAGAGGCCAAGCGGCCTGCCCAGCCAGCAGTCCACACGTGCGGCTGAAGCGAGACAGTTTCTGTTCTCCTGGGCCTGGTGATGGGCACACGGGGCCTGGGGCCTTGCTCAGCTGTGTCGTGACGAGGACACAGAAACACTCAGCTTACCCGCTCAACACACCAAGAACCAGATTTAGAACGAAGAAGGATCCGAAGATGACCAGACTGACAAAATACACCCAGGGTAACTCGTAGCCCATAGCATCCTGCATCTGGAAAGACCAAGGATAGTGAGGAGAGAGAGAAGCAGGAGTGAGTTCACAGCAAGGAGGCAGGGAGGCCAGGAGGGAGGAGCAGAGGCTGCGAGGGAGGAGCAGAGATTGGGGGAAACCACTGCCGCCCAGCGCCACCTTGACTTTAACTCCCTGTGACTTTGACCTGAGCGGGAAGGACCTTGGTGGCTCTGCCTCGGGGCGGTGGGGATCTCACCCAGCTGTCTCTGCCCTTTTATTTTCGGGGGAACAGAATTTCCTCCAATATTTTCTATTCACTCATCTAAGAAGCTGGGTCACCTCCAAAGTGCTTTCTTCCCTAAGAGATGGTTTCCGCTCACCTGGGTTTATGCGGTCACTGCGGCCAGCACCCTGGCCTCAGCTCTCGCAGACAAGTGGGAGTGGAGGCTTTGGGGTCACATGGGGAGACGCCTTCCTCAGAGAGTGACCCAGGGGCCTGGATGGATGAGTGCTGATGACCACGCTGTGTCACTGGCTTCAGAGGCCACGGGCTGGGAGGATGGTGGTTCGGGGTTGGTGCTCAGGGAGCAGCTCTGGCAAACATGGGCCAACGGAGATCCCGTGGGAGGTCCACACCCCTGAGTTTCCAAAATCCCTCAGGGCACAGGCTTCCTGAAGGACCTGCATCTGTGGTTTTCCAGGTGAGGCCCAGGGCCAGCAGCGCCACCCTCCCTGGGGACCTCGGGACTAGTTTGGAGCCTCACCCCTTGGCCCTGCATCCACGCTGGGCGTGCCTGACGTCCCAGGTTCTCATAAGCCCCAGGTGCATCTGATGTATCTTAGGCTTGAGACCCGCTGGTCCACAGCCCAGCCTTCACCGCAATGACAGGACAGAGGCTGTGACTCTCTGCACCCTCTCGCACCCCCGCCTTAGCTCTGGGCCCCCTGCTCCGGGGTGGCCTGGGCACCAGTGCACGTGCGGGCGGCCCTGAAGTAGGGCAGTGCGGGAGCAGGAGACGGATGGCTTCAGTCAGCCCGTGTGGAGCTATTCAGGAGAGAAGAATAAATAAAGCCATATTTTAAAGAATGACCCAGATTGCTGACACCCTTACTTAGAGGTGAGAAAGGACAGGTCTGCTCAGACACTGAAGCCAGCCGTTCCCTGAGCCCCTGTCGGGCGGGCGTGCAGAGAGGCCCCCCTGGGTCCAACACCTGCAGCCCCTCAGCCAGGACCTCACCAGTAACCAGGCTTTGCTGAAACACATGCCTCCTCTCCTCCCACATCTAATTCCTGGAGGGAACCACACCTTGTACCTTCAAATCCAACATCATGTTTCCCCAGGAAACACAGGAGGACTGTCGACTCCAGCCCCGACTTCTGGGGGCCTCTCTCCACCCCAGCTGACTCCAGGGGACCTTTCAGGTCTGGTGCCCTATCCAAGGCCCTGTGGTCCGCAAGGGCTGGGCAGTTTGGGGGGCATGCGAGGCTGTCACCTGCCATTGCAGGCAGGAGGTGCAGCCTTTAAAATCACAGCGCATTACAGGGATTGTTATCAGAGGGCGGGGGGCTCTGCCCTGAAAGCCAGTGCCCAGGGTGGTGGCTAGATGAAACCCTGGCCTGTGTCACCTTGTCTGTGGGACACGGGGTCCACCCACAGGGCACTGGGGGAGCAGCAAGTCGGAAGACCATCTCACCTGACCCCTCCTGCCCCTCTGTGCCTGCTCAGGCACCAGGAAGGTCCAGATCGTGTGGGATCCGCCGCAGGCCCACCTCTCCCAGAGACTGACAAAATCGGCTTCTCCGGGAGTCGGCCGGGACCCCCTACTGAGTGGGGCGTGGGGTGGAGGCCTGTGGACCTTGCTGTCCCAGGTGGGCCTCTGGTACTTGGTGAGACCACAGGGGGCTGGGCTGGTTCTCAGATGTGTGAGGAGCCCAGAACACAGTTCTGTCCAGTCTCTAAAGTGGCGCAAAGCTGGCTTTTCCTTCTCTCTTGCTCCCCACTCAGTGAAACTGATGGGCCAGCAAAACCCCGCCTCCTCCAGGAAGCCCTCCCTGCTCTTGCTGGGTCCTGTGTGGGAGCCACATTTCTCTGTGTCCATGTCTCTCCAATTAGACCCAAACTCCTCAAGCGCAGGCCTGGGGGCCCTGTAAATGCTCACTAAATGTGTGTTCAATTGAATTACTGAGTAATAAGAACTTGCCTAATGCCAGTGAAATGAATAAAACAAAACCTAATAAGTAAACAAATTATAGCTTTGAGAGATGAGAATTCCCCTTCTTAATATGTTTATAAACCAGGAGTTTATTGTTTAGGTAACAGATTCTCTGTTTAAAGCTGTGTGGGTGCTGAGCAGTAATGCCCTACCTAGGGCAGACTCAGGGTTCAGGGCTGGGGGTACCGGGGACCCTGACACCTTCTCTACCTGATCCCTGTTAGAGCCAGGTGCTGTCTCTGGGTGACGAAGACTCTTCTCCACTTTTCACCCCAAGCGGCTATCTGGCCATTGGTGGAGCTCAGCTCCCCAGCTCTGCTCGCTGGACACCTTTAAGGCAGTGAGAAGAGGTGGAGATGGAACGGGAGAGAATAGGGTCAAACACCCAATTCCACCTGCTTGGAGGGAAAAGACCTTCCTCATAAACCAGGGATATTTCAGCAGCGCCGAGGCCAGAGATCAGTGGCCATGGTGTGTACATGTATGTGTGTGCATGTGCACCGTGTGTATTTATATATATGTGTGTGCATATGTGTATGCATGCGTGAGTGCATATCTATGGGTATATGTGTGCATATAAGTGTGCGTGTGTATGCACGCACATGCATGCATATATGTGTATGTGTGTGCATATATGTGTGTGCGTGCATGTGTGTGAGGAATGTTCTCCCAGCATGTCCACATGTGTGAGTGTGGAGTTGACAACTGACTTGTGAAAAGTTAAAACCTTATGCTTTCATTCCTGCTGGAGCCAAACTGAGGCAGAGGCTCCCAAAGACACGTCTTTCCTTTTTGTGATTTCTCATGAGGGAGTCCTTTTAATTTTAGTTTTAAGCTGAATCTCTAATTCTTAAAAATCAACAGAAGGATTGGTCAGGGAGAAACCAACTGGGGAAAACAGGAGGTGTCAGGAAGTGGCGGGGTGGGGGGGTGAGTGCTGGTGGAGGAGGTGAGGCCAGGACACAGGCCAGATGGCTGTCCTGTGTCACACGGGAAGCAGAGTCTGGGGGCCTGGGCAGAGGGCCTCATGAGCAGAGGTCAACAGAGTCCCCTTCATGGTAGTTGCTGAGGCACTGAGAATCCTCAAGTTCAAGGTGCCTGAAATCCTGCTCGGAGCCCTGCTTGGGGATCAGGGGACACTCATGCCTCCCTGCGGATGCCCTGTGCCCTTTCCTCCACGGACACAGGACGTGGGGACCTCTGGGAGCTCCTGCAGGGGCTGGGGCTGGGCCCTCAGTGTCTTTCCCTGCTGGTCCTCGGCATCTGTCCCCCAGCTGGACCCTCGGAGTCTGTCACCTGGCTGGACCCTCAGCATCTGTCCCCTGGCTGACCCTTGGCGTCTGTCCCCTGGCTGCACTGGGTGGGGGAGCAGGCTCCTCCCTGCTTAGAGGGCTCCATATTTTATAGGAAAGCAAAGAGGGGTGTGAGAGTCTGGGTTTTTGGAAAAGGAGCCTGAGGAGAGGCAGGAGGAGCAACCAGAGAGGGTACAGAAGCAGAGAGCGAGCAGGCAGGCGCTCTGGGCTAGGAGGGGCCTCCCTCAAAATACCCACCAGGAGGTTCCCTTTCGCCTTCAGGGGTGTGTGTGTGTGCACACACATGCACATGTGTGCCCGCACACACACACACATGCACAGATAGCTCAGTCACTTAGGAAGGTGCTGGGAAGGTCAGGGGAAGGCTGTCCCAGGGGCTGGGGACTGTCCCCACCTCTGACACTGCCATGCCCTGCCCAAGCTCATCACCACTTGCCCCCACTGGAGGGAGGAGAGGGGGAAGGCACAACACAGCTGTTGAAAATTGCTGGTTGCTGGGTGAGCTCCTCTCAGCCCCCACTCTGGCTGTCATTGTGACAGCAACTCCTTGGACCACATCTGGCTGGGGGGGTGGGAAGCGGGAGGGAGGGATGAAGGAGGATCACAAAAATACATCAGGCCATCAGCAAAGTAAATTATACCTATTCCTCAGTCAAAGGCTTTGCCACCCACTGCCGTCCTGCCCTCAATTTGATGCCATGGGAGGTGTTTCCATGGCAACGTAGGGCCTGGGTTTGGAGCTCGTATGGTGAGGCCCCCGAGCCCAGTCCCACACGACCACGTGTCCTGTGATGCCCGTTGGCAGAGGATGTCTCTGTCTTTGGCTGGCCAGAGGGACCCACCCAAGGTAGAAGGACTCCTTAGGGCCACTTCTGAATTCTGTCTGCTTTGCTAAAAGAAATTAAATTTGCCCAGATAGAGTAAGCTCATCTCTCTTTGTCTCACAAACTATTCAAAGCCAAGTTCTTACTGAGTATGAGCCTGGGAGATGTGTGCCAATGTTCATCTCAGTTGGAGGGAGAGGTGATTAGACCTGTGTCTTTTCTGAGAGTGAAGCTGCATGACCGCTCTACCGGGCTCCCACAGCACCACCATTGTTCAGTGAAGTCTAGCTGGTTTCCCTGCCCTGAGTTGGATGTAATTGTGTCTGAATCCTGAGGACTCTAGGCACCCCCTATCAAGCAGGGAACACTGAATATCATTGGTGGGGTTCAAGGCACACGGGCAAGTTTAAACTGGTTCTATGAAGAGAGGTTCACGTTTCACGGCAGTGCAGGGTCTCAGCCTGCCCCCAGAAACTGGGAGAAAAGGGCTTCTGAATTGTTGAAAACAGTTTAGCAGTCACAATGCCCACAAGGTGCAGAGCATCTCTGAGAGGTTCCAGAATTCCTCCTCCTGGTCGGGGGCGGGGCTGGACACCTCTCCTGGCTCTGGTTCTTCCCAGCCTGGCAGCCTGGCATCCCTCCCTCCCCGAACAGGCTCTTAGACTGTTTTCAGGGCAGCCAAATCCACTTGATTATTTGCAAAACTGGGCGCGATGGTATTCTCAAGCTCGACAACAAGCATTTTCCGCCCAAACGCTGGAGTGCAGCGCTAGGCGCTGGCAAGTCAGTTCTCACGTGGAAGTAAGAGATCCTACAAAGAATGACATTTTCTGGGGCTTTTACAAATAATGGACTTGACTGCCGGAATGAAGACAGATCAAATATGGTGTGTTTGCCTGTGGGGCAGGGTGCATGAAAACCTGCCCCTCGACAGCTCAGACGCTGGCAAAGTCGTGTTGGCTGCTGGCTGATAAAAGGGCATCTTTAAGGTAAAAGGAGATTTACTGCTGATTGGCTGGCACTTGAGAAGTGACATTTCTGAACATGCATCACACGACCAGCAGAGCGTTCTGTCAGAGTGAAGAGGCTGGCTATGCGTTTGTCTGATGGACTAGCTGATATAATGAGGGAAGATCAACATGTGAGGTAAAACACAGTAGAATGCCGCAGTGCTGCACAATTCAATAAAAGTGCTTTCCTTTTTGAAGGCCAAGCCTGAGTTTTCTCTTTAGCCCTAGAAATTGAACGTGGGCCCTCCCGTTCCCTTGGGGACATGGGCAGGACATGCACGGGGCGGGAGAAGCCCGATAAGAGGACCCTTGTGTCGGGCGGCCGTAGCCCCACTGGGCTGTGTGCCAGCGCTTCCCACTGTGGAGGACAAATGAAAGGTGACACTTTTCTTGGGCTGGTGAGCAGAGAGAGGCTCATGGGCTTTGCTTCTCAGGCAAGACCTGGAAGAAATCAAGGTCCTCACTCCTCCCGGTGTGCGTGTGACTGCATGTCCCTGGAAGGCGGATGCTCCCCGCCCCGCCTGCCCCGGCACGTACCCAGTAGAGGACGTCGGTCCAGCCCTCCATGGTGATGCACTGGAACACAGTCAGCATGGCGAAGGCGAAGTTGTCGAAATTGGTGATGCCGTGCTTGGGCCCGTCCCAGCCTGGTTTGCACACCGTGCCGTTCTGGCATTGCCGCCCGTGGCCCGTCTCCAGGGCACAGGGCGAGGGGTCGTCTTCTGCTGGGACATCTCAAGTGACCAGGGGGAGAGATAAGGAGGCAGGGGTGGGGGAGAGGGATGGGCAGAGAAAGAAGAGAGAAGTTAGAAAAACAGTGGCTGGGATGGCAAAGGACCCAGCAGCGACAGCACAGAGCACAGTCACACCAACGCCCCGAACACAAGCGAACACACACAGCACTGGGTGTTCATTCAGGCTGCCGTCAGTTCAGAAGGTCAGTGCTTTCAGCTGAGTGTTGTAAAACTGTATTTAACCTGGATTGACTTCAGAGACGGGGAGAGGCTGCCCGTCAAACGGCCAAGAAAGATATGACTATGAGGCTACCACTCTGAGTAAAAACATCCTGGAATGCAGAGGGGAGGCCTTGACTTCTGTTTTTGGTGCTCAAGTATCTGCAGACATTTCTGTGGGAATGCCAGAGTTTAGAGTGAGGGCATTGTGGGGTTTTTTAAAAAAAATATTGGGTAGGCCAGAAAGTTCGCTCAGGTTTTTCCGTAGGATATTATGGAAATTTTTGGCCAACCCAACAATTTTTATTAGAGTGAACTGTGAACTTCCAGATGTTCAAGCTGGTTTTAGAAAAGCCAGAGGAACCAGAGATCAAATTGCCAACATCTGCTGGATCATTGAAAAAGCAAGAGAGTTCCAGAAAAACATCTATTTCTGCTTTATTGACTATGCTAAAGCCTTTGACTATGTGGATCACAATAAACTGGAAAATTCTGAAAGAGATGGGAATACCAGACCACCTGACCTACCTCTTGAGAAATTTGTATGCAGGTCAGGAAGCAATGGTTAGAACTGGACATGGAACAACAGACTGGTTCCAAATAGGAAAAGGAGTACGTCAAGGCTGTATATTGTCACCCTGCTTATTTAACTTCTATGCAGAGTACATCATGAGAAACGCTGGGCTGGAAGAAGCACAAGCTGGAATCAAGATTGCTGGGAGAAATATCAATAACCTCAGATATGCAGATAACACCACCCTTATGGCAGAAAGTGAAGAGGAACTAAAAAGCCTCTTGATGAAAATGCAAGAGGAGAGTGAAAAAGTTGGCTTAAAGCTCAACATTCAGAAAATGAAGATTATGGCATCTGGTCCCCTCGCTTCATGGGAAATAGATGGGGAAACAGTGTCAGACTTTATTTTTTGGACTCCAAAATCATTGCAGATGGTGATTGCAGCCATAAAGTTAAAAGATGCTTACTCCTTGGAAGAAAAGTTATGACTAACCTAGATAGTATATTCAAAAGGAGAGACATTACTTTGCCAACAAAGGTCCATCTAGTCAAGGCTATGGTTTTTCCAGTGGTCATGTATGGATGTGAGAGTTGGACTGTGAAGAAAGCTGAGTGCTGAAGAATTGATGCTTTTGAACTGTGGTGTTGGAGAAGACTCTTGAGAGTCCCTTGGACTGCAAGGAGATCCAACCAGTCCATTCTGAAGGAGATCAGCCCTGGGATTTCTTTGGAAGGAATGATGCTAAAGCTGAAACTCCAGTACTTTGGCCACCTCATGCGAAGAGTTGACTCATTGGAAAAGACTGTGATGCTGGGAGGGATTGGGGGCAGGAAGAGAAGGGGACGACAGAGGATGAGATGGCTGGATGGCATCACCGACTTGATGGACGTGAGTCTGAGTGAACTCCAGGAGATGGTGATGAACAAGGAAGCCTGGCGAGCTGCGATTCATGGGGTCGCAAAGAGTTGGACACGACTGAGCGACTGAACTGAACTGATAACTGCTTCACACTGCTGTGTTAATTTCTGCTGTACAGCAAAGAGAATCAGCCATAGGTATACATATATCCCCTTTTTGGGATTCCTTCCCATACACATCACCACAGAGCATTAATTTCTCATTAGTTACTATTATATACATAGTATTAATAGTGTACATGTCAATCATTCCGAATTTCCCAATTCATCCCATCTGCCCAGTACGTTTCTAAAAAAATTATTTATTTTTAATTGGAGGATAATTGCTTTAAAATATTGCATTGTTTTCTGCCATATATCAGCATGAATCAGCCATAGGCATACGTATGTCCCCTCCCTCTTGAACCTCCCTCCAACCTGCCACCCCATACCAGCACTCTAAGTTGTCGTAGAGCCCCAGTTTGAGCTCCCTGTGCCACACAGCAAATTCCCACAGGCCATCTATGTTACATATGCTAGTGTCTATGTTTACGTGCCACTCTCTCCATTTGTCCTGCCCTCTCCTTCTTCCCCTGTATCCACAAGTCTGTCTCTATGTCAGCATTTCCACCGCTGCCCTGCAAATAGGTTCATCAGTACCATCTTTATAGATCCCATATGGAGTGAAGTGAAGTTGCTCAGTCGTGTCTGACTCTTTGCGACCCCATGGACTGTAGCCTACCAGACCTCTCAGTCCATGGGATTTTCCAGGCAAGAGTACTGGAGTGGGTTGCCATTCCCTTCTCCAGGGGATCTTCCTGACCCAAGGATTGAATCCATGTCTCCTGCATTGTAGGCAGATGCTTTACCCTCTGAGCCACCAGGGAAGCCCCAGATCCCATATAGATATATGTTAATATATGATATTTGTCTTCCTCTTTCTGACTTATTTCACTCTGTATAATAAGCTCTAGGTTCATCCACCTGATTAGAACTGACTCAAATGCATTCCATTTTATGGTTGAGTAATATTCCATTGTATATATGTACCACAGCTTCTTTATCTATTCATCTATCGATGGACATCTAGGTTTCTTCCATCTAGCTATTGTAAATAGTGCAGCAATGAACTTTGCGGTACATGTGTCTTTTTCAATTATAGTTTTCTCAGGATCTCTCAGTATTGTTAATGGGAAGGTTCTTTCACGTAACTGGCCAGAGATCCTGCCCAGTGACACTTCCTGACTCCCCACAGGTCCATGCAGCATGTAACATGATGCTTCACCAAGGATGCAGGTCACTCTACAGCAGAGGACGCCTTCTTGATGAAGGATGGAGAACAAATTCTGATGGCAAAAAGTACCCCCTACAGAGCATTATCCCAGCCCCAGGGAACAACGCCACTGCAGTATTTTGCGTGGTTGTGTCATGTGGAACCTTGCCTCCTGCCCTTTTCTCCAGTGTCTTCAGGAGAGAAAAGCCATCTGGACCTCTACTCAGGACAGAGTGGCCATGGGGGCTGGGAAGAATGCTCCCCGGTTTGGAGCCCTCTTGGCGTTTCCAGGAAACAGCTTAACATCTCCCATGGCCGCAGGCTGTGCTCAGGCTAATTCCATGCTCTAGGAAGAGTGCTGGGAAATCAGTGAGTTAGGCTATTTTTCATGCAGAGGTCATTGGTGGATTGAGCTAGACTTGGCTGAGCTGAGAATTTCCCTTTTGGTAAAACACTGAGAGTCTTGGTCCCAGTTGTGAGAGGTAACGGCGTAGAATTCACAGAACTCTGAGAAATTAAGGGCACCGTTTGGGGCTTGTAGAAAGAAATAGGGATAGACAGAATGGACCTTCGTTCTAGCAAACAACTCAAATGGCAGCGAGGATGTGCCCCCGGGATGTGCCCCCAGAGAGAAAGTTTGCTTCTCGTCCTTCATTCGGAGACTCCAGGCCACCAGGGTCCTCTCTGGTTTCTGGCAGATCTAAGTAATCGGGGGCAAGGACTTGGATGTCGAGGCTATTGGCTGCTGGGCTGTTTCTCAGTCTGTGGCTTCAGATTACAGCTTTTCACTCCCCAGAGGATGACAGCAGAGGAATACTAATCCTAAGTCTTCACTGAGGGTGACCCTTTGGGGTGTGAATTGAGCTGTGTGGTTGGAGACACATGCTGGCCTGTGTCATCTTGGCTTTTTGCCTTTCTCTCTCTTTCCAACAGCTTCATCGAAACATAATTTACATGCCGGACAAGTCATCAGTGAGCATGGACAGCTCAGTTATTTTTAGTTCTTTTCACTCCCCAGAGGATGACAACAGAGGAATACTAATCCTAAGTCTTCACTGAGGGTGACCCTTTGGGGTGTGAATTGAGCTGTGTGGTTGGAGACACATGCTGGCCTGTGTCATCTTGGCTTTTTGCCTTTCTCTCTCTTTCCAACAGCTTCATCGAAACATAATTTACATGCCGGACAAGTCATCAGTGAGCATGGACAGCTCAGTTATTTTTAGTAAATTTATAGAGCCGTCCAGCCGTTACCACAACTCATTTGGAAACGCTTCCCCCACCCCAAATTTCCGAGCCCTGTCTGCAGTCAGCCCCCGTCAGTCACACCTGCCGTCTGTCTATGGATCTGCCTGCCTTGCAGTTTCATGTGGATGGAATCACACTAGGTGGCTTTGGGGTCCATATTTTTTCACGAGGCATCATGTTTCGTGGTCTGTTCTTTCCACAGACGTACAGGTCACTGGGTTTATCCGCTCACCCGCTGATGGACAGCTGGCTGGCTGGCTTCCACAGGCTGGGGCCGCTGTGAGCGGAGCAGCTTCCTGGCGTGTTCCAGGCCTGGTGCTCCAGGTCAGGTGTGTGTGCAATGACCCAGGGGATCCTTTGCCCCTGAATCATATGGGGGACGACAGTCTGCACCATTTCCTACCCTGGGGTCTGGCCCCCAGGAGACCCCCTTCATGGAAAGGAATTTCGGTCTGTTTTTGGTGACTTCTGAACTTTTGAAGTCTTTGCAAATTTGGATGTGAGGTTAAGTAATGGGAGGCTGTAAGAGGGTGGAACCTGAAAAGTGAGCCTTAGACCTAAGGAATACATAAGAAAGTGGATGACAAGCACCTAGAAATAGAGAGTAAGTGGACTGGAAACCCAGGAACCAAACAGATCGTAAATTTTATTGGGTCCACTGGTCTAGTGATGGCTTTCTGGGATGATGTGTTCAGTCACTGTGACAAAAGTGCTGGGAAGATGAAAGACAAGACAAAAGAGAAGGTGAACAACGTGGACGGAAACTTGGGTTTCTTTTTCTTGGGTCTTGCTCTCTAGTGCAGTAAAGACACTGCTAATCTTTGCACTGGGACCCCTGATCTGATAGCTTTCCTTGCATTTCAATTCCTCAGAACTGAAATGAGGAAAAGGCGAAGGCTGCTAGAGTGGGTTCTGAGTGTCCTTAAGGGAGAAGCACGGATCTCGGGGCTTTATAAATGGATGCTGGAAAGAAAACAGCATCCAGGGGATGCAATCTCATTAAGAAAGAAAACAGCGTCCAGGGGATGCAATCTCATTAATAAATGAGAGAGGACCAATCTCATTAATAAATGATTAATAAATAAATCAGAAAGTTGGTCTGCAGGATCAAGTGCCTCTCTGCTATCCTGAATCGGTCTTGAACGATAATAAAAAAAAAGATTCAAGAACAATTAAGGAGCAATAACAATCTGGTAAAAATAGGTGTCTATAAAAAGCACTAAAGGGAACACTTGGAAAATGTGAACACACACAGATCAGCAGGTCCTGGCAACGTGCCCTTGAGGGTGAGGGGAAATTAGTCTAAACGTGAAAATATGTTGGGTTTTCTGTAGAGCTGTGAATTCCCAGAGGGGAAGGTGGGAGCGTGAGGTTGGAGAAAGAGCTGAAGCCCTGCAGGCTCCCCGTTTCAAAGCAGAAGTGAGAGAGGAGGGGTCATTCTGGAAAGTTCCAAATTAAGTCTGTGGCAGAAGAATAGAGGTGAAGATGAGAGAGATTTTGGAAGTGTGGTTAACACCAGCAGGAGCAGGGACTCTGGGAGAACGTCAGCAAGCGGCTCCAGGGAGAAATGACCAAAGACAAAACCAGTTACTTTCTGAGGCCCCAAATCTGAGGAGTGAATAGAGAGAAAGTGATTTCATGTCTGGGTTTCGGCCAACCAGCTCTCTTCCAGTCTCAGGGGTAATTATTGCGCTTGGGAGAGCGATTCAGAGTGACCTGGCTCGAGCGCCACCAAACAGATGGGACAACCAGAGACAAAAAGATGGACATATGGTGATGTGTCTGTTGAGGAACAAGGAAGGCGCTTTGCAGATGCCTCCAGAATCGGGGAATGCGTGTCTCCAAAGGCTGCGTCTTCAGGGACTGGAAGGGGCAGCCCAGGGGCGGAACAACAGTCTACCGGCAGCCCAGAGCTTTCTGGCGTGGATTCGACACCCAAGGTTTCCTCACATCTACTCGCTCACAAAGCTGTCTCAAGTGTAAAGAAACCACTGGATGTAAAATCCCTAAAGAAAACCAAGACAGGGACTTCCCTGGTGGTCCAGTGGCTAAGACTCTTCACTCCCAAGCAGGGGGCCAGGTTCATTCCCTGGCCAGGGAACTAGATCCCACATGCTGCAACTAAGACCTGGCTCAGTCGAATAAACAAATACTTTAAATAAATAAATACTTAAAAAAAAAGAAAACCAAGATAAGGACACTCAGGCAGTTTAGCATAATCTCAATTTGCACAAAAATTCAGGAATTCAACCCAAAGTCTAAAATTAAAAAAAAGACACCCATTCCAAAGGTGATGCCAACGTCTCCAAAGCAAAGGGGGACTGTGGTCAAAGGTTGCCGGCTTGGGCCCTCCACCCTCTGGCTGTGCTGAGTGTGTCTGGGTTCCCGTATGTGTCCCTCCTTGTCAGAGTGGACAGCAGTGTGTTCTCAGACTGGCCATCCACCCAGCCAGGCCAGTCCTGCCGTCCCCTGAGAACAGAGGGTCCACTGGAGGGCTCGGAGGCCTACGTCTATCCCACCCAGCACAGAGGAGCCCCACGGCCCAGGCCAACACACCCGCCATTTACTGGCCATTTGAGAGCACTGATGGCCTGACTACAAAGTCAGAGGCTTCCAGGCGGTGCTGGCGCAGCCCCACAGGATCTTGCCGCCCGCGGGAAACCAGCCTTGGCTGCTCCCCATCGTTTGGGGCACAAGCCTCCTCGAGGTGGGGCTGTGTGTGAGTGTCTCTCTCAGCTCAGGGAACACAGCCGCATGGGAGCGGGTTGCTCAATGGGAATCTCACCACGCTCCTGCCCCCTTGGTGCTCAGGGGAGCCCAATCATGGCCCATCGCCCAGTTGATGGGGTCTTCTAAACCCGACATCCCTACGCCGGCCTGAGAAGTCTGGGTCAGACAGGTCATGACCATTTCAACATGATGGCATGAACGTTATATGTCCTACACCCGCTCTCAGGCAGGTCTTAGGATGAGCCCTAAGGAAGCTGCACAATCAATGTAAATGTATTGGTTCAGGGCAGCTACAGATGGAGCCCCCCAAAAAGAAGGCTTTGAATTAAAGGGGGAGAACATTACTCACTGTGATATTGGGTATTTCTTTAAGCAAGGCTGAAAATCTCAGAATTTTAGCTAAAATCAAGACCCAATTCCTTCCATTTTAAAAGAGCTTTTCTTTTTTCTTAAAAAAAAAAAAACAACAAAAAAAAACCCACGACAGTTTCTTTTATATAATTATGATCCAAGAAATGCTCTCTACAGTGAAAAACGGTCTCCTCTTGGACTCACCATCAAGAAAGTTAAAACAATTGTGTGAATCTCTGACTATAGAGTAACAGTTTGGGGGTTTTGTTTTGACTGTGGCGGGTACAAAGACCCAGTCAATCTATTAAGTCAAACCAGACCGCATAGTTCAGGGGTCCAAGCCGAACCAGACCACACAGATCAGGTGGTCTGCTTTGGTTTCTGAATAATTCATGTCACTCCCTCCACTGAATGTTTCCTCCACACCCCAGGGCAAAGGGCTCAGGTTTAGTTTACCGCCTGGGTCGAGGGGAGTGAAAAGTGATGGACATGGAGGAGACAGAAGGTCCTTCAAGGCTTCAGAGGATGCTCCCCTTTCTTCTCCAAGACGCCAAAAAACTAAGACGAAAGATCTTGTTTGAAAACAGTCACATATATTGAAAACGGCTCACTCCTTTGCAGAGTATATTGTTTTAAATAAGCTTTTTGTGCTAAACTACTTTGTCTGTTTAAAAGCCTTGTCGATTTCTATTTAATTTTTTTTTTTTTAAGTCCAGTTGAGATATTAGGAGCTAAAGACAGCAGTCTGTGGGGTGTCTGTCAAGCCCAAACTCCAGTCCCACCAGGGGTGAACTCAGTGAGCAGCAGAGCTCGTTAAATGCCCTGGCTTATGGGAGGGACGTGGAGAGCCCCACCTCCCGGAGGAAAGGAGTTTTGTCACAGGCCGTCCTCCTCCCCCGGACGGGAGGCAGAAACACCAAAGCAGAGGAGCCAGGTCGCCCCAGGGGTGAGAAGGATGCCCGGTTGTGAGCCTACCTGCTGAGGGCGGGGCTTCCTCCCAAGGGCACAGCTGATGGTGAGCCACACGAGAGGGCAAGGACACAGAGTCACCAGCTAAGCTCCGATTCTTAAACAATTCATCGTTGGCTAAGCACCTTGTTTAGAGAGTGCTTATCAGTGCCAGATAGGGCTTCCCTGGTGGCTCAGATGGTAAAGAATCTGCCTGCAATGCAGGAGACACGGGTTCGATCCCGGGGTTGGGAAGATGCCTTCGAGAAGGAAATGGTTATTCACTCCAGTATTCTTGCCTGGAGAATTCCACGGACAGAGGAGCCTGGCGGGCTTCAGTCCATGGGTTCTCAAAGAGTTGGACACGACTGAAGCGACTAACACACACACACACACACACACACAGAGCAGTGCTGGACAAAGCTCATGTTTAGCTATTTTAACAAAGACTCATTTTAGTAAACACAGAAGTTAGACCCTAGAGATGAAATAAAACCCTGCCTCTCTTGGCAGAGGAAATGCGGATGCCAGAAGGCAGGGCTCCCCAGCGGCCGGGAAGGATGGCACCTCCCTTACCGGCAATGCCCTCCTGGTTGTAGCAGGTCTTATGCATCTTGCCCATGAAGAGCTCCAGGCCGATGATGGCGTAGATGATGATGACGAACAGCACGAGCAGGGCGATGTGCAGCAGGGGCACCATGGCCTTGATGATGGAATTCAGGACCACTTGGAGACCTGCAACGACAAAACTCATGCTATCAGCCCCGCTGCCTGAAGCTCATGCCACTTGCTCAACCTCACCTCCCATGAGAGTCTTGCCGCCCAGTTTCAGGTGAGGAAACCGAGGCTCCAGGTTGCACCGTCGGAGTGACGCCTGGATGGGGTGCGGGAGGGGATCCAGGTGGGTCTGACTGCAAGCCTCCCTGGGAGCCACATCCAAATGGCAGGACGGGCAGACACTGTCCTTCTAAGGGCCTCTCAGCTGGGGAGGAGGAGAGCGATCCTAGCGATGGAGGTGGAGCTGTCTTGGCGCACTTCAGTGTGGTGAGACGGGGAGTTCTGGTTTGCATGCGTCACCTCAACAAACGGGTTCTGAAGTCCCCTGATCCTTTCAAGGAGAAAAGAGTAAGTAAAAAGCTTCTTTCACAACAGGTCTTGTCAGCGCCCAGGGGTTTCAGGCCTATGCTGCTGTCTTACAGGAAGAAGGACCCCTTGCTTATAAGCTGAACTGTAAAATCATCCCCGAATGTTCCTCGTTCAAAGAAGAGGCTGCACATGTTCATTTGTAAATGGTGGTTGCCGGCAAGCCCCCCAGACCTCCCCCAGGTGCCAGGAGGCCTTCTGTCAACAGGGGGACACAGTCTCCACATCTAAGACAGAAGTGGGGGAAGGGCTGGCTCCCTGCCTCTTGTCCAGGCTGGTTGTGTGGAGGGTCACACAGATGCCAGGACCCCCACCTCTGAGTCACCCCCTGCGGGGCACTGGTAGTCTCAGACCCATCCACCAGCCAGGAATAAACTTCCTCCTCTCCTGCACTGGGGGTGTCACCCCTCTGCCCCCACTGCCCTTGGCACTGGTGCCCGAAGGCTTGGCACTCCCTCCCTGTGCCCTGAGGGGGTCCCTGAGGCTTCATGACCTGGAGGAGAGGGGTTCACAAGTCTATTTGGGAGGACTCACCCCAGCCATTAAGTGAGCTGGGGAGAGGAAGCAAAGCAAGAGAAAAGCCAGAATAATTTCACCTGCGAATTAATGAGAAGGCTTTGCAGCCTCCCAGTAGAACATGATGCTTTCCGATCCGAGTGATTCTGTTAATTAGCAGGTTGTACACACTGTGGCCAGGTGTGCAGAGCCTCAGAGGAAGTTGACAGCCGAGCTGCACGCTGGCTTTCGGGGTGACTGCTGGGGGCATCCCCAGAGGAGGCTGTTCAGGCCACGAGGGGAACGTGGCAGAGAACAGGGGGACACAGGATGGGGAGGGTCCTCCTGCCCTCCAAGGCCCCTCCCTCTCTGGACTCCAGATCCAACAGTGCTTCTTTCAGACTCAGACCTGCCATCTTTCCTCCTGCCTCAGGACCAACGTCTGCGCTGTTCCCTCGGCCTGGATGCTTTCCCCCAACTCCCTCAGCTTATCCTTCTGTTCTCAGCCCAAGGCCCACCCCCTTTCTTCTAGGTCCTGTTGGAACCCACTCCTTTCCTTCAGAGCTGAGTCTCCATTTGCAGTCACATGTTCATTAGGTGGCTTTTAAACATTGATAGCCGCCTTCCGCGTTGGGCTGAGTTTTGTGAACATGGGGACTTGTGGGCTCTCCTGGCCCTTCCATCGCTGAGACTTTGCTCGATGCTGAGCACATGTGGCCTGAGACAGCCAAGAGCTGGCTGCTGCTGCCGTCACCAAGCTCTGGGGGCTTTGCTGTCACTGAGTCTGGCACAGGGAGCTCTGCAAATGGACAGGCGAGACCCCAGGGCCTGCAGGCCTGGCTGTGAAGATGCCCAGAGGAAGTCATGCCTGTGCTTCCGGCCACCGTTGGGGCCGTAGAATTCCTGACCCATACGTTGCTCCCACCCATCCCTGTCAGGGTGGTGGGCGCCCCCCCTCCCCAAGCACCAAGATCAGACCTGGGCCTCCAACTGTACTGCGTCCTGCCAGTTCACTTTTGCAGGACTTTAGAAAGTGTAAGTAACTGTTACTACATAAATAATCCATGTTCATCATGAAGGAGATGGGAAATGCTTATTATACAGAAATGAGAAAACACAAGGAAGGGGGACAAAAAAAGAACTCTTCCACGGTCCCACCCCCAGAGGGAGGCACTCCCAGCCTCTCGGGGTGCATGTTGGACACTGGCCGCTGGGATGGTCACTCAGCTTGCTGTCTCCATGTTGCAGCTGGGATGCTCATTCCAAAGCACAAGTGCAAAGTGTCCAGGCTTCTGATGCGGTGTCACCCACGTTCTCCAGGGTATGGCCCCTGACTCCGGCCCACAGTGCACTCTCCAGCTGCAGCCTCCCCATGTCAGCACGTGTTCTCGCCCCCGTGGATGCTGCTCCCTGCCTGATGCACAGCCCCAGCCACCCCTCCTCTCATCTGTGCTCCTTGGCATGCAGCAGGGACTTAGTGCACAGGCTGCTTTCAGAAGTCATGCCATTCATTCAAGTATCTTCCGGAGACACCGAGGGGTGTCATCGGGAAAAGACGAGACCCGTGAAGTGGGAAGCACACAGCCACGGAGGGGGCTGTCAATGACCTTCACAGGATTTAACCTGCTGTTTTGAAGGAGAGTGGTGGAATTCAGCATGACCACAGGACTGGAGCCAGGGCCAACTAGGAAGATTCAGGTTGTTCAACACAAATAGGCTGTCCAAGAAACAGACCTAAGGCAGAGCAGGATGCTCTGAGAGGCAGTGAGCCTCCCATCCCCAGAGGGATGCAAGCAGTGACTGGATGAGCTCATGGAGGAGGAGCCTTGGTGGGGATTCAGCCAGTGGATGAAGAGTGACTCCAGGGCACCGAAGCCCCCAGCCCTCATAGACGTGGAATGAAGACTTGCTGGGGCAGGAAGATGACCCCAATCCCCCTGGCATAACCAGGGAAGTAGGTACTGTCAGTAACTGTATCTTACAGAGGAGAGTGAGTTCCAGAGAGGTTAAGCATCATAGCTGGTGGAGCGGCACAGGGCTCAGTGCTGGTGGCCTGACTCTAGGCTGGGGCTGCACGACTGTGCCCAATGCCTCCATGTGCCCTGGCCCCTGCCCCTCAGCATCAAAGACCCGCATCAGTGAAGCAATAGCACACGCTTGTGACACCTTCTCGGAAGGCGGGGCCTCGCTCTGCTTCCAGGGGGCCCCGCTGCCTCTGAGGCCAGTCTAGCAAAGGCATAGAGCCCCTGCCCACCGTCCCACTGCTGGCAGCAGCCAGGATGGGATGTACAGGTGTCACCAGGGCCCCTCTCTCAGTGCCCCTCTCTGCAGCAGCCTCCTCTGCAGCGCCCCTGCACATAACTGGCTCTCAAGACCTAAGTCTCAACAGCTTCTCCTAGGAACCGGCTCATAGCTATCCCCACAACAGGCCCCTCCTGCCCCGAATCCAACCTGGAAAACTCAGCGACATCTCTGCATCCCAGTGCTTTCCTCGGATGGGACAATGAGCAGGGTCCCTGAGGAGGCATGGATCCAGAGAGCCTGGAAGCACCTTGAGGACACGAGACCACTAAGGGCCCGTGGACATGATCAAACGAGACCACTAAGGGCCACAACCATGGTGAGTATATGCTCTTGGCTCCAAATAAGGATGTGAGACCTGACAAACACAGGTGGACTTACAGGGACAGCAGGAATGTGGAGCAGACAGCTCCACCTGGCACACAGCGTACAACCTGGGAGTCCAGTCTCTCATTTGCAGCTCGTGCGGGTGGCCTCCTTGTGAGGGATGGCCTGTCCACCCTGATCCCAGGAAGCCCAGCCGCCAGCTTTCCAGGGAGATGGAACTCGAAGGAGTAGCTTTGTTGGATGCTGTAATCAGGTGAGGGTGGAGAAGAAGCTCAGCCACATGCCCTGCCTTTCCTCTTCTCCCTCCATGCTGCCGTGAGGCCTAGACCACTGTCTGCCATCCTGCTGAGGACAACTTCAGACTTCCAGGGGAAGGGAAGATGCAGAGGGTCTGAATACGCAAAGCATGGTGTTTTCCCTTAGAAGATTGAGAGGAACCGTCGATTATGGAAACCAGCCCTGATGTCTTCCTTTAAGACCATGTTGACACTGGCCTGGAGGTGTTGGCTATAGGTGATGCTTGGCCCATGATGATGTGTGGCTGAGGGCAGGGCGGCTCTTTTGATTCATCAGGTCAGGATCCTCTTGTCCAGCCACACTCCAGTGAGGAGATGGTTTGTGGGGGCCCTGGAGGTGATGGCAGGTTGGTGGTGGTGGGGGGGTGGGGTGGCAATGACTCCATGAGTTGAATCCCAGAAAAGAGGACCATGAGACCTG